>PVKU01003742.1:0-168207 GCA_004027475.1 Anoura caudifer
GGGGCTGGGGGGGCGCACAGCTTCCTTCAAGCCTGCACTTTTCAAATCCTCGGACTGTGGCCCACGAGTGAATCATCAAACCAGTTCAAGGGTCGTGCCCAGCATCCGGGAAGAAACAAAGGAAAAAAAATAGAACAGCGCCATCCATTGAAAGGGTATCCCTACATACGTGTTCTGAGCTGAGATGTAAATGGCGTGTCCTACTGAGGTTTGCAATCAGCAAGGCTGGAACCCCACCGCTATAAAAGGATCAACGGCTGTCAGATGCAGAATGAAGTGGAATGGGGTCCTTCAACCCAGCTCCTCCAACAGCTGGTCGCCTCCTTTTCAGGAGCCCCCTGGCAATGAAATGGAGGCAGAGGCCCAGGAGGGGGTGTCTTTCTTAATGTGGCTTTTGCAGAAAAGGAACAGGTTTTGGAGCTTCCCCTGAATGTTCATTCACCTCCAAGGAAAGTGACCACACGCTGGCCAAGCTGAGGCTCTGAGGAAGGGGAGGAGCCAGGGAATTGAAGCAAATCGATTTTTAGCCAGCTTTGTCCGGCAGGCTTCAAGAAAGTGCAGAGGCGAAAAATCATCACAGGAAAAGAACTATGGAAGAAAAAGGAGAGAGGCAGGACGAGCCGTGCTCTGAGGACACCAGGCCTGACACTCCAGGCCAGCTGCCCACACGAATGGCAGGTAGAGCACAGCTAGGAAACATCACTGGTCACTGACAGTGGACAGGAAGCTCTGCCAGGAGAGACGGCCTGACCAGCTCTGCCAGGTGTTCCAAAACACTGCAGAGGCTTGAAAAATTCAGATCCAAAAAAGCCAAAGCGAGAAATGGACTTCAACTTGGCAAGAAATGAAGGGCAACAGAAAAAGGAAACCTGCCCTCCCCCTTTGCTGTGGGGTCTCCCCGCGTCCCTTCCCCAGCCCATACTCTGAGCTGCTCGATCGCACCAAAGCACCAGGCACTTAATAAAATGCCTGTGCCCCAGGGTAGTAATTAAAAACATACACACGGACTCTGCGTCGCCAGCTGGCTGTTAATGGACAGTTCTTCCTGCTGTTTATACACTCTATACCCTCAATCACCGTTACCTGCTAAAACATTCTTCAGGTGGACAAAGGTTTTCATTTCTGTTGAGTATGGGTCAGCAGCGAGCCCACCGGGTCATCGGACAGGCATGTGTGTAGTTTTGGTTGATGCTATGTGACTGTTTTCCCAATGAACACACTTACAGCAACGAGTGGGGTGAATGTTTCGTATCCTCGTAACATTCACCATCACCGGGCTTTGATTTTAGACTGTGTGGTAAGTGAGTGGTGGTAATGAGTGGGAATCTTAATCTGAATTTGTAAGATATGTTTTTTGTTTTTATTGGTTTCTAGCTCAAGTCTCAAATTGTCAGCAAACAGTGTGTATAATTTTAAGCATTAAAAATGTGTTGATATCAGCAATGCCCAGCATGTTACCTGTTTCAGTAAAGAGACCATGTGCTTGGGATAAAGGCATGTATTCTGCCGTGTTGGGCACGTGGTCTAAACATGCCAGCTAGATTAATTTCGTTCATTGTTTTGTTCAAACTTTCTATTGATATATTTTTACATTTCCTTTTCAATTACAGTGGACACGTAACATTCCCTCAGTTTCAGGTGCACAGCACGGCAATGAGGTATTTACGTACCTTACAAAGGGATCACCCCAGTAAGTCTGGCACCCACCTGGTGCCAAACGGAGTTGTCACGACAGTATCGACTATATTCCCTCTGCTGCACTTCACATCCCGTGACTACAAATTTCCAGTTATAAAACTGCCCACATTTTTAATAGTGTTTTGCCTCCTTCTATCAGTTGCTGAGATTGTTTTGTAAAAAATAGACTTTGGCCCAAGATGGTATGTTTTCATTGCTTATGTTGTTCTGCCAGTTTTTTGCTTTCTGTATTTTGAGGCGATGTTATTAGATCACAGACAGTCTAAGAGTTTGCCTCTCCCCGGTGAACTGGACCTGCCGCCACCATGGTGCTTCCCACTTTGCCAGCAGTAACGCCCGTCGTACGTCTCCTTGGTCTGATATTGATAAACAGTGTCCGAGGCTGCTTTCTCCGTTAGGTCTGTGGCTGCAGCAGTGCGTCCCACCCTCCTGCTCCCTTTGCAGTGGGGCCCTGACCCTCCTCTGGTGTGGTGGCGGAGTAGATGGCCCTGCTCCAGAACCTCGTGGTCCTTTAGGAGCATCTGAGGCTACATCATGGAAACCAACGTACTCCTGTCTTGTTCCTGTGGATGCTGACCCTTGGACTTGAGCTGCCAGGCTCCAAGAAAGCCCACACAGAGGAGTCGTGTGTGGCCAACAGGAAGGTCCCAAAGGGAAGTGCCACATGTGTGAAGATGCCTCTACCATACCAGCCCCACTGTGGGGTCACCCACCACACCCCGCCTTCAACTCTTTTCAGCTGAGGCCAGACATCGTGGAGAAAAGACCAGCGCCGCCACTGTCCCTTGTCCGGGTTCCTGATTGTGAATGTAACAGAACGGTGGTCTTAGGTCACTAAGTTGTGAAGTCATGAGCAGTGGTAACTGTGGCAATGTGGCGTAAGCTTTCTGCCCTTTTTAACCTTTGTGTGTCTTTATTTTTAAGGCGTGTCTCTTGTAAGCAGTATGTAGGCTATTAAAACATTGAGTCTGACAATTGCCTTTTAATTGGAGTATTTAGTCTCTTTGTGTTTAATGTAATTACTTACACATTTGAGTTTAAGTCTACCATTTTCTTATTTTTGTATGCTTTTTCTTATTATTTGTTATGCTTTTCCACATTGTTTTCTTATTATTTTGTTGTTATTTTCTGTGTCTTTTTTCTTTCTTGCCTCCTTCTGCACTGATTATATTTTATTACTGTATCTTCCCCTCGTCAGACTGCTAACTACACATTCTGTTGTGACACCTGCAACAGTTACACTAGAAACAACAGCAAGCATCCCGGCTTCCCGCTCAAACTCACTGCTTCAGAAAGTCTCTCTCGGCAGCTTCACCAAGCTGAGAGGCGAAGCGCATAAACCAGGAAGCGAAGAAATAAATCGGGGTGGAAACATGGCCGGGGAAGAACTTTGGGCGAGGCTCTGGCTCAGGGAGTTATCTGGTCTGTGTAGCTCAGAAACCTGTTAAGGATCATATTTCTAAGAAAACCAGGAGCCTCAGCAAAGCCCGCGGGTGTTGTAAGCCTTAAAACAGCTAGACCTTGAACTCCACGCAGCAGCTGGTGAAGGGGACTTGGGCTTCCTCCCTCCGGAGGCCGCCAGTGTGTCCCATGAGTGGGGAAAAGGGCACGTGAACTCTAGCTGCCTAGAGGCTGCACCGTGGCCGGGATGGCTCTGTACCGACAAAACCGCCCGCTGCTTCCTGAGCTCAGACTCCAGCTGTCCACCCTCCATACAAGAGATCATGGCCCCGCCGTTCCAGCAACAGAGGGAGAGCGGAAGCAAGAGAGCCAACAGCCCCTTTCAGGCCCAGCCCAGGCACCTCTCGAGCGTCCCCACTCTCTCCCACTTGTCTTGCTGCGGACCAGCACTGATTTTAGAAGGCATGCTGTGAAATGGAGGGCCTGCAAGAGAAACAGCAGCCTCGGTTCCTGAGTCACGACTTCGGCCCCTGTTTGGGAAGTTTCTGAGCCTGGAAGAGATGTGCCTTTGCTGTGGCAGCTGGAGTCACCCACAGCCACGCCCACTGTCACCCGCCTGCCCACCGACCCGGCCGCCTTGGGCAGGCCTGCAGGCAGGGCAGACACCTTAAACTTCTCCATCCTGGTAGTTTCTCTACGTGGGAACCTAAGGCTGGATTTCAAAGCACAAGTCCTCAAGCTCCACTTGGACACACGTGCGTGGGGCCGAGAGTGACACATGCCTGCCTTCACGCCCATCTCACTCTGGGCGGGGAAGCTTCCTCAGTCCTATTGTCACAAAATAAAGGGGACTCCCCAGGAAGCTGCATCAGGTTTATGTGCCCGGGGCTCACCGCCACTCGCCCCCAGGCAGACCTGTGTCCCAGTTGGAAAGACCCAGCCTTGACACAGATCAGAGTATCTCTGTCTCCAGGCCTGGCCGCAGGGCCTCTACCCTCCGGCAGCCTCTTCTCACAGTCTGCAGTCACCCTGTGGGATCACCCTTCCGAGGTCCAGGTCCAGCATCCCCTCCCTCAGGAAGCCCCCTATGCCCCTTCCAAGTCCAGCAGTCCCTGCCCCCAGCCTGCCACACGCTGACCCCAGGTGCGGACTTTCACACCACACACCCCCTGGGGCAGTCTGTCGGGATGTTTCCACTCCAGGAGGGAGGACACATAGAAAGGACTTCCCGTTTGCTGAATCAGTGAACTCAGGGGAGGCTGTGGGCCCCCTGGCCTGAGCCCCCAGGGCTCACTCACCGGCTGGGTGAGGGGCTGCGGAGGTACCGGGCCTGCACAGCCCTCACATCCGCTTCATCCTCCTCCCTGGGGACGACCTGCTCCTCCTCCGGGTCCCTGCTGGTCGCCATGATGGCCTGTCAGTCTCTGCAAGTGAGAAAGGCCGTTTGGGAACCCCATGCTGGAGGCGTCGTAGGGGGAAGGGGTGGGCCAGCAATGTCACCTCAGTAAACCTGGGGACCGAGGGCCACTGCATGCTAACACCCTCCTGGGGCGGAGACCCCCGGGGGAAACTAAGGCACATTTGGTGCAGCCACTGTCACCGGGACACCCTGGCCAAGCAGAGAGCCCACCTCGAGCCCACCAAGCAGAGAGCCACAAGATTTAAGAAGTGACAACCTGGCTCCTCCCGCAGGTGCCAGCAAGGAGGAGACGGTGGGGGCATCCAAAGGTTGATACAGAGAGTTCAGAAAGACCCAGAAAGACCCAGAAAGACCGAGCCTAGAAAGATCTTTCTGGGGCAACGTGAACACACACACCCACACTCCCCTTCGCACACTGTGGTCCCTCCTGGGCGAGGGGCAGCTGGTCCCTGGAGTCGCTGTTCCCCCCACCCGTGCTCAGGACTGAGAAATTCCCAGAGCTCAGGACTGAGAAATTCCCAGAGCTCAGGACTGAGAAATTCCCAGAGCTCAGGACTGAGAAATTCCCAGAGCTGGTCCAGCCAGGGCTGGGCCCTGACCCCCAGGACAGAGCTGCTGCCCTTGGCTTCCCGCCCTGGGTTCTGGGCTCGCTGGACAAATGGAGAAAGGAGCACACTCACTGCGGAACTGCCTGAGTCTCCACACCAAGGGGCAGCCTCCTGGGGACTGAGGGACTGGATGAAATGGGCAGAGGCCCCACCAGGGAGGGGGCCTGACTATCTGCTCAGTGCCTCTTCCCTGAGGGGCAGGACAGCTGTTACCAGGAAACCTTAGCTGCCTTCTAAGTTTAGCCTCCAGCCCCCACAGCCAGCAAGTCTCTGGGAGGAAGGAATGCAGGCACTGCGTGCTGCTTAACCCCTTCCCTCTGGGTCAGCTCTCCACTGACAGCTAGTGGCCACATGGGAGGGGGGCGTCTGCGCTTTGTGGGTGGGGAGGCCTAGAGGAAAGACTTTGGGGGCCCTCTCTCCGTACCCTCTCACCTGGGGTAGCCTTGGCAAGGCCCAGAGGAATGAGACCAACTGCACCCCAGCCCATGTCAGCTTAGGGGGTGCTGAGACAGGCACCTGCCGAGCAGCATGGGGTGGGGCTCCCGCAGGTGTGGAGTGCACCAGGGTGACTGACCTGGGTTACCTTCCTGTCAACACAGACGGTCCTGGAGAGGAAACTGGGCTTTGGCACTCCCCTTCCAAAATCCCATCACCCCTTGGTGATGGTCCGCTGACAACCTGGACAATGTCAAAATTCCTCAAGCTTCATAAACTTCGTATAAACTCACAAGCCACCCTGTTCCATGACGCCGCCTCCCACTATCTCTGTGGACGGAGCAGAGCCCAGTAATTCACCCCCTGGTTCCACACATTCTATGATCGCCCCTTCCTCCACCCACCCACTCACCCACCCACACATCCGTCCACACACACATCTATCCATCCACCCACCCACCCACCCACCCACCCATTTGCCTACTATCCATAGGTATCTACTGATTATCTACTATGTGTCAGACACTGTACTTGACCCAAGTTAGCAACGACACAGTTGCATACTTAAAATGGCCTTTTTTCCTGGCAAGGTGGAATGATCCCTGACACGCACACTATCACGAAAAATTGGCTGAAGACATGAATGCGCTCATTGTTGTATCAGGAGGAATGAGACACAGGTCAAAAATAACTCAAGCATTAGGCAGAGTGCCGCCAGTGCCCTGAGAGACCCGGCATGCGGTGGGAGGCTGAGGGTGGGCGGGAGACAGCCCTTCCTGCTGAAGAGGCCTGAGTGCACTCCCAGAAGCAGAGCTGGCTGTCAAAGGACAAGCTGGATTCCAACCACAGACACTGTGGGGACAGGCGTCCTGGAGGGGACGGCGTGGACACAGTGCCAGGCGGGGACTCATGACTCCTAGGTGTGAGGAAGTGTCCAGCTGGGTCGGAGTGCAGGTTACATGTTTTGGAAGAGACGCTTTGGGAGGCAGGCTGTGATGGAGAACAAACACTGGAATATAAATTAGAATATAAGCGCACAGAAGAGCCGTGGAGAAACCAGTAACCATGGCTGCCCCCCAAAGTGGAGCCAGCAGGCGGGGAGACGGCCTTGGGAGGAGACTCACTTTCACTATCTATTGCTCTCACAAGGTCTGCGTTTTTGTGTGTCTGTGGATGAATAAACGCTACAAGAAATGTCTGTTGGCAGCGGAACTGGGCAGAGGGAGAGCCCCGTGCTGCTGGTCACCCAGGACACCCCCTCCTGCCACTCCCTGCCCAAGGACCTCATCACATCTGGCACATGGTGAGCTTCAATAATTTTTTTTTAATGAATGAATTTCCTGGGGAATCCTCCTAAGACAAATCATTAAGCGAAGCATGAATAATGTTAATTCAAAAATAAAAAGGTCTTTGAAAGCGAGAAATGATAAGCATGATTTTGAGGTCAGGAAGAACAGCCGCTCGGGAAGTGCTGATTCAGGGGGATGTGCAGACAGGGTCCAACGAGGAGGCAAAGGCGGGGGGTACTTCTGGGAAAGGGGAGGGGACAATGACATCGATGGAAGGGAGGCTCTGCTATTGGTTGCAGAGATCACGGCATGGTGATGCTACTTCTATACATGTCTCAAATTTTTCGTCAGTAGTCGTAACAACTGCTTCCTTGCTATCTGTGCAGACAGTTCTTGGGGACACTCGGCCACCCTAGGCCCCATCCAAGGTCATTTTGCCCTGTGTTCATCCAATATTTGAGGCATCAGACATGCAAGGTGGTTTCTCTGGGGCGGCAGCTTCGGTGCCATTTAGTGGCTCCGCTTATATTATTTTTGCTAACAGTGGGAATGGGGCAGGGAGGGGCGGGGAGGGATGGCAGGGGGCCATCAGGCAGGACCAGGCTCCAGGTGACCGCCCAGCATAGGGAAGGGGTGGTGGAAGGGAGGCGGGGTGGGGGCACATGGATCGCTAAAACAAGAGAGGCAACTGATAAGGAAGGGACCACTCGGGAGGAGAGGGGACTGAGAGCCACCCGTTGAACTTGCAGAGTGACATTGGAACCACGGATGTGGGGGACGAGGGAAAACACGAAACTGCTCTTGGTGGGAGTACCGGGAGAGCCCACTTCACTTCTCCAATAGATAGCTCCCCACCTGTAGAGATGCAGAGAACCGCCCACCCATCTCCCCATTTGCTCTAAGGAGGGGGCCCTGTACCACCTCCCAGGCGATGGTCCCCCCAGGACTCTCACTCTGTAGCTGATGACCAGCTATCCCAGTTTGCCGGACAGAGAAGTCCCAGCATCCTGGGACTTCGGATTTAAAACCGGGAGAGTCCCAAGCAAATGGAGACCAGGTGGCTGTTGGTTTTCAAAGGTTGTATTCTATGACTATGGTGTCTCTCTGCCTCCCTGACCAGATGGCCAGCGCTCTGAGGGGACAGACTTTCTGTCTCCTCATAGTGGAAGCATTGTAGACGGGGAAGAAATTAGAGGGGCAGACCATATTGTGCCTGGAGGTGGTTCAGACCGTGGGAAACGCAACTCTTGCCCTGGTTTTAGACCCTTCTCAGAGATCCTTTCCTATTTTATTACCAGCGGCAATTCCCTGTCCATTGTAGGAGGGGCCACACCTGGGTGAGACGCCTGGGACTTTGTACCTCTGACAAGTGGAGAAAAGGCAGGGAGAGGCTCATTCAAGGGGAAGTTGGACAGGTTCCTGTTGGGGAACTTTGGTGGAGGAGGTAAAACTCAAGTCCAGTCCCCCAGGTGAGCTCACCTGCAAATCTAGGTGAGGGTGGGGTGTGCGAGCCAGACTGGTCTGTGGGGAACAGGAAGAGGAAACCACAGGCAACTTCTGGGTCAGGCCAGAGGCTGGTGTAGCGCTAAGGAGTCAGTCCGGACCTGTCTTGCTGCCACCAGTCCAGGAGAGGCTCGGGCCCAGAGGAAGCAAGAGCATGGCGGGGAGGGCGCAGCCTGTGCTGGGGGTGCTGTGTGCAGGTGAGTAGCCCCTTCCCCGTCTGGGGCCCAGGGGTGGGGGGTTCTCCCAGAGCTGCCCCCCGGGGACGCGGCTGTGCTCCTGCTGGGCAGAACGACTTTTCCTGTCGCTCAGAGGGCAGGTTCCAGTCCAGAACCCAGAATTCGAATGGTGTTTCATGCACATATTAGTAAATAAAATGCCAGCCCATTCCGGAAGGAAGAATTCGTAAATTCTCAAAGACCATATTTTCTGATCCCAAATAGAACATAGGTTCAGACACAAGATCTGACAATGGGCTGAAGGATTTGAAATTAAGTGTGTCTTGCAAAATCCAGGATGCATGGATTTGGACATGTTCCCTACTTGGGGTTTTAACCTTTGCCTTAAAACCAGAGAAAGCGGTGATGTTACGAGGGTTAACATTTGTACCACATAGAGGGAAACTGGGGCAGAAAGACACTTCAACTCCCCAACATCCTTCCCAGAGCAAGACTCAACCCTTTAACAGCAATGACAGAAACTAGACAAGCCCTTTCCGGAAGCCCATACTCCTCAGCCTTCTGATGCTCTGGTCACTGAAACTCGGAAGACAGGAAACCCCACAAAACCAAAATCAGACAGTCATCCACAGCCAGCTAAATCCAGGTCAAGTGCTCACCAGCCAAGTCTCTGTGTGGGGCCCGTGCAGTTTCTAGGGTTAGGACGGAAGGCTTGGTGTTGGAGACCTGGGCACAGTGGGAAGGAGAGTGGGGAAGGGAAGCTGAGAGACAAGGGTGGGAACTTCAGGAGCAGATTCCGTTCGGGGTATTTGGCACCACTGAGAAATCCCAGCAGCCTGCAGTTTAGAAGCTCCTGAGGCCCCAGGGATCTGGGAAGGAAGGAGAAAGGGGAAGGGTTACAGGTGGAGTCCCCAGCCTTAGCGCCAGACCAAGGGGGCTGGCTGGTTAGACAGAGTTCACCTTTCAGCTTGTGCAGCCCCAGGACCCGCTACCTGCCCCCTTCTCCCAGGCCCCCCTGCTCCCCACCACCCCTGTCTGTCAGCACCTGGCCACAGGGTCCTTGGGTGGTGGGCAGCCTGGTGCTGGAGAAGGGCTGGGTCGAGGCTTGGAAATAGATCTGGAAAAGACCGATTCACTCAGGCTGGCTCAAGCCCACCAGGTGGTCCAGCTGAGTGGGGGCCACGGGGACTGGCGACCAGGTTACAGGGTCCAGGTGGTCCATTCCTTTATCCAGACAGCCCTTCACCGAACGTGAAGTTTGTGCGGGCGCCGCAGGGGTGAGGGTCTGGAGTACACGCAGCCACCAGATACAGACAGGAGGGGGAGTGACAGTCCGCCGGGCACTGGGCTAGCAATGCCTGCCTTCCCCCGCCCCCCAACATTGGCAGCCAGACTGCAGCCCTTGGGTGTGTAAAAAGAAAGGATTTCGGCTTAGAAAACAAACTCCAAACTAAAGAGAGGGAATGCTCCCCCAGCTCAGAGAGAAAAGCGGCTCTAGGCCTGCATTCCCGAGAGGGGTCCAGTCTGCCCCTCCTGTGAGCAGGCGAGTGACCCTGGTGGGGGGGCCTTGGCCAGGGGAACCAGGCCTCAGGCTTGTGGTCAGAAGCAGCATGTCTTATGCTCCCACCCCCACCCCTCCATCCCCCCCAGGCCACAACCACATGCCCCTACCTTGGCCTCCCCACCTTACCCTAGGGGAAGGGGCTGGGACACAGGGTTAGAGGGACACAGGTCTGGTGGCCAGCTTGGGCATAAGGCCAGTTTGCTGAGTGAAAACATTTTGGGGAGAAATAGCCATGGTCAGGTGCAAGTGAACAATGAAGGCCTTCAAAGGTCAACCCTAAAAGCAACCAGGTGGCCCTCCCCACCACGTGTCAGGAGAGGACACCATCGGAAGGGTCTGGGACATGAGGGAGGGCTTCCTGGAGGAGGTGGAGCTTGAGCTGGGTTTGAGCAGACCTCCTGGCCTCCACCCTCCTTCCTTGCTCCATCTGAACTTGCCCAGACATAACTTAGATGTTGCTGACATGCTGGGCAGAGTGACACCGAGCTGATGAGCAGAGGCCTAGGGTCCCTCCGGCTTTGGAGAGGGAGAAGGTGTCACATAAGATAATAAGGAGGGACACAGATAAAAGGCAGTACATTAGAGAATTTAAAAACAAGACTGCATGGTGTATCACATTTACTGATCAGCGAACGTCGTACCAGCCTTGCGTCCCTGGATTCAATCCCACTTGATCCTGGTGTATGATCTTTTGCTGTACTGCTGTATTCGGTTTGCTAACATTTTGTTGAGGATTTTAGCATCCGTGTTTATCAGGGATATTGGCCTATAATTTTCTTTTTTTGTAGTGCCTCTATCTGGTTTTGGAATTAGGATAATGCTGGCCTCGTAAAATGAGCTTGAGAGTCTTCCCTCCTGTTGAACTTTTTGAGATAGTTTGGGAAGAAGAGGTGTTAGTTCTTCTTGGAATGTTTGGTAAAATTCACCTGTGAAGCCATCCAGTCTAGGGCTTTTGTTTTTGGGGAGTTTTTTGATTGCTGTTTCCATTTTACTACGTGTAATCTGTCTATTCACATTCTCTGATTCTTCCCGATTTGGTTTTGGAAGACTGTATGCTTCTAGGAATTTATCCATTTCGTCCGGGTTGTCCACTTTGCTGGCCTGCAGTTGTTCGTAGCATTTGCCTACAAGCCTTTGTGTTTCTTCGGTGTCAGTTGTTATTTCTCTTCTTTCATTTCCAATTCTATTTATTCGGGTTCTCTCTCTCTTTTTCTTGATGAGTCTGGTTAAAGTTTTGTCAATCTTGTTTATCTTTTCAAAGAACCAGCTCCTTAGATTCATTGATCTTTTGTATCTTTTTTTAAGACTCTACGTCATTTATTTCTGCTCTGATCCTTATTATTTCCTTCCTTCTACTCACTTTGGGCTTTGTCTGCTGTTCTTTGTCAAGTTCCTGTAAGTGTGAAAGTAGATTGTTTATTTGAGATTTTTCTTGTTTCTTGAGATAGGCCAGTAATGCTATCAATTTCCCTCTTGGGATCGCTTCCCAGAGTCCCCCAGATTGGGGGTCATTGTCCTCATTTCTGTGTGTTTCGAGGTGTCTTGATTTCTTCCTGGATCTCCTTGTTGGGCTGTTCACTGTTTAATGACGTGTTGTTTAGTGTCTGCATCTTTGTATATTTTTCAGTTTTCTTCATGTGATTGATTTCTAGTCTCACATCACTGTGGTCAGAGAAGATGCTTAATGTGATTCCAATAGCAACATTTTATCTGCTGTATCTCCTCGGGCAAGGGGAGCAAAAGAAAAAATTAATAAATGGGACGACGTTAAACTATAAAGTTTTTGCACAGCAAAGGAAATCATCAACAGAATAAAAGACAACCCACTGAATGGGAGGATATATTTGCCAATACATCTGATAAGGGGTTAATATACAAAATTTATACAGAACTTATAAAACTCAACACCAGAAAAACCCCAAACAATCCAATTTAAAAAATGTAATAAGCACTTCTCCAAAGAGGACATACAGATGGCCAATAGATATATGAAAAGATGCTCAATATCACTAATCATCAGAGAGATGCAAATTAAAACCACAACGAGATAGCACTTCACACCTGTCAGAATGGCCATCATCAATAACTCCACAAGCAACAAGCACTGGAAAGGACGCGGAGAAAGGGGAACCCAGCGCACTGTTGGTGGGGATGCAGGCTGGTGTGGCCACTGTGGAAAGCAGTGTGGAGATACCTCAAAAAATTAAAAATGAAACTGCCTTATGACCCAGAAGTTCTACTTCCAGGAATTTATCTGAAGAAAACCAAAACACTAATTTGAAAGGACATAAGCACCCCTGTGTTCACTGCAGCGTTATCGACAATAGTGAAGATTTGAAAGCAGCCCTGTGTCCATCACTAGATGAGTGGATAAAACAACTATGGGACATTTACACAATGGAATTCCACTCGGCCATAAAAAATAAGAAAATTTCACCCTTTGTGACAGCACCAATGAACCTGGAGAACATTATGCTAAATGAAATAAGCCAGTCAGAGAAAGACAAACACCATACGATCTCACTCATGTGCAGAATCTGATGAACAAAGTGAACTAACGAGCAAACTGGAGACAGACTCAGAGATGGAGAGCAGGCTCTTTGATTGTGAAAAAGAGACCCGAGCTATTCCGACGTGCAGCCCGTTTCCCATCGAGGGTGGAAACTCGAGGCCGGTCCTCTGCAGGCGGCTGGCAGCTTGGAGTCACACTGCCGCCCGTGTTACGGGAGGTGGGGCGCTTGCCCTTCCAACCTAAGGGGTCCGTGTGCCCTGGGGAACAGAGCCTGGGATCAGGGGCAGACAGTGAAGTGGGGGCAGGACCGGGGGCCCCCCCGTCTGGCCACACTGGCGGAGGTGTGACTCCCAAGTCGCTTTGTAGGGGACTCTCGAGGGGGTGAGGGGAGGCATGTGGTGGGATTTGTCCAAAACCACCTGGATGAGATATAGTGCTGTTTGGCCCATTCATATATTGGGCGCCACAGTTGGAGGCTCTGGGACACCACACAGGGAGGTCACACCCCCCAAACCCTCTGTGGTTGTGCCAGCTTCTGGAACTTGCCCCGCCCTCTCCTCCCCCAACTCCCCTCTCCTCCCATTTCTCCTCCTCCCCCGACCTCAGCTCAGAAGGCCCTTCCTCAGGACAGCCGCCCCCACCCCCACCCTCTGCTCTGTCCCGTCATCCGGTGTGTCACACTTGCTGCCATAAAGATTTTAGGTGCAGTTTCCGGTGGTTACTTATTTACCACCGGTTGCCTCACCCAGAGGGCCGAACACCATGAGCACAGAACTGTGCCCACCCCTGCTGTCCGCGTCCCCGCCTCTAGCACCGGGCCTGGCCCTCGGGCCGCCTGCTGGGTGGCCACCAGGGAGGCGTTCCTGCCCTTCAGCCTCCCCAGGCTGTTGGGCTGCTCTCAGGGGCTCCCCTTCCCCATCCCCACGCTGCCCCTGCTTCTCTCCCAGCCTCTATTCTCTAACTTTACTGGCTTCCACCGAAACGTCCCATCCTGAGTCCCTTCCTGGGGTGGACAGATAAGACAGTTAAGGAAATGGATTTGTCCTGCAGGGTAAAGGATGAGCGTGTCCTCCCGGCCCCTGGGTATCACCTCCCTCACTGGGTGAACTGCAGTCTCCTGCGGACACAGCTAGCGGAGGAACAGCTGGGCTTGGAGGGTACGGCAGGCTGGTGGCCCCCAACCTTGGCAGTGCTCGGGCTCTGTCCCCTCTCTGCCTGCTGAGCTTGGGGCTGTCCTCGGATCCCCTGCCCAGGGCACCAGCTGTCAGCCTTGGAACCGGCTTCCTTCCTGAGGCGCCTGCCTGCCTGCAGCCACCCAGTGCCCTTTGGGCTGCTTTCTTGTTTTCTGCCCTAGTGAGTCAGTGATGCCATAAACACCTGGCACAGCATGGCAACAGGGAGACACCCAGAAGGCGGTCACAAAGTTCACGGGAGTCAGGGTGAAAGGTGGAGGGCAGGGTGCCCATCCAAACTCGCTGCCTGCACCTGCTCACCGACTTACCCCTGTCTGCACATGTGGGCTCAGGGGACTGCCGTTGCTGGCCAGGCCCATACACCAGCGATGGCCTGGCCCACCCTCACCCCCAGGTCGGGGGTTTTCTCCATCTCCTCTACGAAAGTCTCTTCGTTCAGGAGCTCCAGCCCTCTATCCCATGAGCCCACTCATGCCTCTCCACCTTCTGTCCCTGTGGGAAGAAGAGAGACCTCCTCAAGACACCTAGGTGTCCCTGCTCCAGCTGCCCCATCTCCCCTTGGAAGGCCAGTGCCTTTTCGGAGTGGGCTGCGGCACTGCCTGCCTGCCTCGCAAACTGGAGCTGGCGCTGCAGCCCCAGGAGCCCCTTGTGCATGTCGGGGGCATTCGGAAACTACGACTGCACAAGGAAGAAAGGCTGCACTGCTCCATGGTCCCAAAACACAGGGATCACTGTTACTCATCCCGAGTTCGGGTCTGTTTTCTTCTGGAATCTGCTTTCTGTCGATGATGGCGTGGAGGTGGGCGGGGTTGCATGCACAGCCTTGGGTCCTCATCCGGCCTCTCATGTCCCCACGGTCAATATTGTGAACTGAATCACTCGGGGACCATTTCAAGTCCACCCCCTTGGAAAGCCTGTCCCTTGCTGTTCTGGTCCCACACTGCCCCTGCCCTCTCCCCACACACTTCACTCCTGGACACTTGGTTTAACATGCAATGAGTTTTCAGTTGGATGCTGGCCGACAGTCACCTCTGAGTGCTTCGGGGCGGGGACTGTGCCATAAACAATTCAATCGACAGGGTCTTGTTACCACCCAACTCTGCGTCGGCACCTTGGGGCAGGAAGGAGCACCATCTGGAGAGGGGAGGAGGCCTGCACCCACCCGCCCACCCTTATTCACACGGGAATCGTATGCATGGGGAAGACACTGCCTTAGGTGGCTCCAAAAAGCCAGCAGGAAACGAAAAGACATCTGCGCCCCTGTGTCCAGGCAGCATTTTCACAGCAGCTGAGCAGTGGAAGCCACATAGGTTTCCATCGACAGATGGATGGATAAAGAAGATATGTACACACGTGCAATGGAATATTACTCAGCCACGAAAAAGAACAAGCTCTGGCCATTTGTGACAACAGCGTTGGACCTCGAGGGCATTATGCTCAGCGAAATGAGTCATTGTGAGAAAGACAAATGCTGCACGATTTCACTTACATGCAGAATCTACACACACACACACACACACACACACACCCCCCAAACAAACAAGCAAAACAAAACAAAAGCAGTCTCACAGACTCAGAGATCAAATGAAAGGTGGCTGGAGGGGTGGGGGTGGGCGGGTGGGTGAAGGGGTTTACAGTCAACAACACTGTGGCAACTTTGCATGGTGACAGATGATGATTGGGCTTGGGGCAGTAATCACACCGTCAGGTCCATAAGTTTTGAATCACTACATTGTCCGCCTGAAACTAATGCAATATTGCACGCCAACTCTACTTAAATTAAATAACTAAATACAGTAAAAGCTGGCGCAGAGAGGGCTGGGCTGCCTGTGGGTTTCCGGAGGAGGCGGGGCATGAACACACCAGGGGCTGGTCTCCCTGTGCCTTGCCCTAAACTAGGGCTGTAGGGAAAAGTCGTCAAACTGATCAGCATTGGTAGGTTCCTAAGATTCATGTTGAACAAAAAGTTCAACAAATACTTATTGATTTCTTGCCCCTCCTCCCTCAGGGGCCAGTCGGAGCCCCTACAGAGGCCACGTGCAAGGGTGGGGGTCAGGATAAGCCCACCTGCGAGTGTGAAGCTCCCCCGCCACCAGACCAGCACTTTCTCAACACCAGAGCGCGTGTCCAGTCTGGGGCAGGCGGGGCCCCTCTGGCGGGCGGCACCCATCTCTGCCCTCGCGGAGATTGTGTCTTCTCCCAGCAGATGGGCTTCCTAAGTGCAGCTGTTACCGCCCGTCTCCCCAGGGTTCCCGTAAAGCACTGAGCACGCCTCTAGCAGCCAGGCCATCGGGCATTTCATTATCCTCCGAGGTGTATCACTTTCTGGTTAGCTCTCGGGAGACAGTTCAGCCTCTCGTTAACAAGCCTTAGTCATTCACCAGCAATTACCCGGGCTTCCCCTCACTGGGGCTCCTGGGGTCTCCGTTATTTGATTTTGGGGGGCATTTCCTAGCAATTTGTGGGATGGGGCCTTCAACTGAGTGTTTTAAACCTGAATTCTCTGTGACTCGTGCAATTGCTGTGGAAGAGCACTTGCTGGAGCCTGTGCTGGGGGGGGGGGCACTCGGTAGAGCCCCAGGGAGGCGAAGATGAGGAATTGGCGTGCAGCCGAGGACAAGGGCAGGGTAACGCAGAAGGTCAGTGCGGCCTCTGTGGGGGGGATGTGCACAGATACCGCATGCATTAAGTCAGTGACCCTCCGGACACCCAGAGTTAGAGAAGAGGACCCTCGCTCTGTAGTGAGGAAACTGAGGCCATGGGCCGCAGGTGGCAGGAAGGATGGAGCCATCGACTCTGCCTGGGAGAGTTTGGACATTTTCTCTCAGACAACATGTGTGCCCAAAACATCTTCCTCCGCAAACGACAGCGGCGCAGGGAGGTTCTGAGGCCTCCTTGTCGGTGAAGGCACCTGCTCTTCCAACTTGTATCCTGCCCCCGGCCCCGAGAAGGCCAGCACATCACGAAGGAGCTCAGCCTCGAGAAGGAGCACAGGGAGAGGGGAGGAGGAGAGAACATTCTGGAGCACGAAGAACACAGCTCTAGGGAGGCAAATGGATGAGAGAGCTGCAGCTACAGGAGGGGGAGTGGTTCTGGGCAGCAGGGACAAAGATGCCCAACATCAACCTGTGCAAGGAAGTGGAGAGGGAGGTGGTTGGAAGGGTCTAGAAATTTCTAGAACTCCTCCACTTCTTAGTTGTGTAATCACGGCTTAGATGTCCCACCTAGGGCTCCTGTCCCACCCTCTGAGTAGGGAGGCAAAGGTCCCACAGAAGAGGAAACCAGGGCCGCAGAGCTGGGAATAGCGAGCTAATGGAAGAAGGCAGGAGGGCCAGGACTTACTCCTCACAGAGCGGGGAGGCTGGTGGCACAAACACTGGAAGCCTCCAGGCCTGTGATGCCAGTCGAGTGGGAACAAGGGGACACTGAACGTGTCAGTGTGGGGGGGGGGCATTGCACTGGCCATGGAGGACCGCTAGGGTTGCCTGTTGGCCTGAAGTTCTTTCAGAAAGTATAAACTCTCATCTAGGATTATGGAAAATGTCAGGGTGCCTTGGGTGCCAGAGCCACCTTCTCGGGCTTACAAACAGCACGCCGGGAGCATTGCACGTGGAGGGCTCCTTTCCTTCTCGAGTTCTTTCTCAGCCACCCCTTTCCGTCTCTTCCCTCGCAAATCCACGAGCACGGAACAATTTCAGCACGTTGTCCTAAGGAGCTCTAAAACGGACCTGTGCTTTAGGTATAACCCTTGGCAATTACTATCCCTTCCTGAGAGTCCTCTGGGGGCTGGTGGGTTACCGCTTGTGATTCGCCTCTAGCCTAGGGAGGGGGCCTGAAGAACTGCCAGCCCAGGAGAGCAGAGGCGGGTCCTGAGGACGCAAACACACACATAGTGTAACTAAGGCCCTGGGCGCTGATGACAGGCCAGCAACCGCGCTGTGCCAAGTACCCATCCCATGGCACGCATTCTTCACGCAGTCCACTTCTCAGGCCAGAACGCAGGCACAAGAGGGCTTGCTTGGGTGGGCACACCTCGGGGTCCTGAATTTAGGAAAGAAGGAAACCCTATTTAAACTTGTTTAAATGCCACGCGATGCTTCTTCCTCAAATGGCCACGGAGACGCTGTGTGTTAATGTGGAGGCATGGGATACGGGAAGGAAAGTATCAAAGGAACTGCTTTGCATCAGGAGAGTAGGAGTGGGGAAGGATGCGTGGGACGGGGTGGGCTGGGGCTGAAGCCAGGCCAGTCTGGTGCTGCAGGGAGTGGAGGGGGGAGTTGGGGGTGGCTGCTCATGTGCTGGTCCTCCCCCAGCGCTGTGGGAGCACAGCAGGGATGGGAGGTGCAGCTGGGACCACAGGTGGAGTGCGTCAGCTGCAGCTGAGGAGGATGGATGTCACCAGGCATTCCCGCAGAGATATGTGCCCACGTCCCTCACTTCTCCCTCCCATTTCCCACTTCCTTTCCAGTCTGGGTGACAGTGGCGGCCATCTCTGTGAAAACCCCCAAGGAAGTTCTTCGGGCTGCCCGAGGAAAGAGTGTCACCCTGCCCTGTACCTACCACACTTCCACCCTTAGCCGGCAAGGATTGATCCAATGGGACAAGCTTCTGTGGAGTCACACGGTAAGGGTCCTCAGAAAGCGGGGGTGTCCCAGGAAGGAGCACAGGTGGCAGGTGGCAGAGATGGGTTTTGCATGGAGGCAGAGCTGACTGAAGTGATGAGTATGTTGACGGATAAATAAACTCCAAGGGCAAGCCTTAAGGAAACTGAGTGGCATGGAGTCCGAGTGTGGCTGCCTACCTCCAAGCCTGGCACACAGTAGGTGCTCAATAAACACCAGCAGCCTGAGCAAGTGAGAACAGACAATGGGCTGAAATGGGACGAGTAGCGAGATGCAGAAGGC
Organism: Anoura caudifer; assembly: GCA_004027475.1. Lineage (NCBI taxonomy): Eukaryota > Metazoa > Chordata > Mammalia > Chiroptera > Phyllostomidae > Anoura > Anoura caudifer. The sequence goes on from PVKU01003742.1 coordinate 18,704, forward strand.
CACAGAGGCAGCCATGCTGGGATCCGAGGAAACCCATTCACTTGCACCTGCACACACTGTGGTCCACCTGCTTGCCCCAGTCTTCCAATAAGGCCATCAAACATCAAACGAAGGCAGACATTACAAGATGGTGCCCCCTGGAGGGAGCTGTTTGCTCTGGGGCTGGCGGCAGCGCTTCCAGGCTTGGCACGGTGGCCAAGAGCCATTGGCGCCAACTGGAGGGAAGAGCCGCACCAGGGCCTGAGGGTGAAGCCAAGTGGCGCTTCTTCTTCCTCCCAGGAAAAGGTGGCCATTCTGACGTTTCCAGACCAAAGCCTCAGCCACGGTGACCGTTACCAGAACCGGGTCAACTTCCCGGGCAATGCCCAGCAGTCTGATGCCTCTATCACCATCAGCCAGCTCACCATGGATGACAATGGCACCTACGAGTGCTCGGTGTCGCTGCTGCAAGATGTGGATGGCACCTCCAAGGGACGTGTCCGCCTCCTGGTCCTCGGTGAGTGGCCCCTGGGTCATGCTGGGGCAGCAGGGAGGGCACGAGGGGAGGACAGGGGGCCTGGGGGAGACAGAGTCAGAGGCAGCAGTGCCTGACGAGGAGCTCAGGCTCTCCCGTCACCTGTCTGTCTGTCCGTCCATCCGTCTGTCTCAGGGCAGGGGCGTGGTGCCTCCCCTGCCCACTGAAGGGTGCTCTGAGTTATCCAGGAGTTCCCCGGGGCAGAGGAAGAACAGCCTCTGGGCCAGCCTGGGAGGCTTGTACATGCTCTGCCCAGAGCCTGTCTTGGGCTCCCGTCCTCCCTCTCGCACCAAACTCACTAATGAGGAGAGAACAGCCCTCTTCCTGTTGCAAAGACGCTCCCTGGGCCTTATGTCAAGGCCAAGGGCAAACTGTGACCCCCTGACAGGCCGTGTGTCCTTTCCGGTCGGCAGACTCCCCAATTGCCGCCTCCCACCCAGGACCCCAACACCACACCCTCGGTCAGGCCCCACTGCCTTTGAAATATACTCCAAAACACCATTCTTTTCATGCAAATAACTTCTTATTGGAGGATGTGGTTTTGAAAGAAGCTGAACTGCCATCGATATGAGTGTCATTGTGTCACCAAGGCCCAGGGAAAGGAGGCCATCTCTCACCGTCAGAGTCACCGGAGACACCTCGGTGAGCACCTGCTGCTCTGTAACCGATGGATGCCGCTCGCCCCGCCCAGGGAGTGATGGTCACAGAGCTGTCCAGTCTTCCGGCATCTCCGGGCCACTCTGGAAGAAGAGTTGTCTTGGGCCTCACATTAAATACATAAACACTAATGAAAACTGATGAGAAAAAAAAGGTTTTAAGTAAATTTACGATTTTGTGTCGGCCACACCCACAGCATCCTGGGCGGTGGCTTGGACACACCATTTTTTCCTTTTTCTCTTCACACTACTTGGTGGGACTTCATTTTCAACCACATACAGTGGCTGCCTGGCTCTCTGACGCACTGGACACAGTCACACAGCTTAGCCCCGAGTGAGGGCTGACTGTCCCCACTTTCGCTCGCTTCCCAGCGAGGCCACCCTGCCCCGCGGTCACGCTGCCTTGCTCTTCCACCCGGCTCCCCGTCCTCTTGGCGCATGCGCACACTCCGATACGTTGTGTGCCTTTCGGTTCCTTTTTAAAAAGGAGACGAGACTTCTGGCCAATATGGACGCGCAGCTGGACACGCTGTGCCTCCTCTCACAACCAAGATTAAGGACAACAAAAATATAGAACCAAAAAAAAAAAAGAAAACCCAATCAGGACAGAGAGAAAATTGAATTGCACAGGACTCCAACAACAACAATTCACCCAGACTGGTAAGAGGGGTGGAGTCCGCAGCCGGCGGAGTTGGATTGTGGTGGGATAAGCCGGTGGTGGTCCTGGGCTCACAGTCACTCCAGGCGTGCAGGCGGCGGCATTGCCAAATGCAAGGAGGCCAAGCAGGGCACACAAGGAGGCGGACCGCAGACACACATTCGAGCACAGATAAACCAGGCGAAAACGGGCAGCAAGACAGACTGCGCGATGCAGGGTCCCAGTGCCGGGAAGTGAAGCCTAAAAGCACCCATTGAAAATACTTGTAGGGGCTGAGGTGCCGGGAGGGAGTCCCAACCTCACAGGAGAGTTCGCTGGGGAGACCCACAGGATCCTAGAGCCTGTGCAGGCCCACCCACCCAGGAATCAGCACCAGAGGGGTCCAGTTTGCTTGGGGGAAGCAGCGGAAGTGACTGAAATCTGGCAGAAAGTGGAGCAAGCGCCATTGTTCCCTCTCGGACCCCGCCCCCACATCCAGCATCACAACCCAGCGGCTGGGCTGCCCCACCCTGGTGAACGCCTAAGGCTCCGCCCCTCACTATGTAACAGCCTCGACGAGACAAAAACAAACAAACAAAAAAACCCAAGGATGGCTCAAAAGGGAGAACAGACCGGCCCCCACAGCTAATTCATCTGAGCAACCAGGAGGTGGTCAACCTATCAAATGCAGAGCTCATAGCACTGATAGCCAACCTATCAGAAGCACAGTTCAAAGCTCTGGTGATTAGGAAGTGCACAGATTTGGTTGATTTTGGTTGCAAATTAGATGAACAAATGGAGGCTACAATAAGTGAAATGAAGAAAAATGCACAGGGAACCAATAGTGAAGGGAGGAAAACTAGGACTCAAATTAATGGAGTGGCCAGAAGGAAGAAAGAAACAACCAAACAGAAAAGAATGAAGAAACAAGAATTCAAACAAATGAGGAGAGGCTTAGGAACCTCCAGGACATCTTTAAAAGTCCCAACATCCGAATTATAGGGGTACCAGGAGGGGAAGAGGAAGAGCAACAAGTGGAAAACTTACTTAAACAAATAATAGAGGAGAACTTCCCCAATCTGGCAAAGGAAATAGACTTCCAGGAAGTCCAGGAAGCTCAGAGAGTCCCAAAGAAGGTGGATCCAAGGAGGAACACACCAAGGCACATCATAATTACATTAGCCAAGATTAAAATGAAGGAGAGAATTCTAGAAGCAGCAAGGGATAAGGGAACAGTCACCTACAAAGGAGTTCCCATCAGACTGTCAGCTGATTTCTCAAAAGAGAACTTGCAGGCAAGAAGGGGCTGGAAAGAAGTATTCCAAGTCATGAAAGCCAAGGACCTACATCCAAAATTGCTCTATCCAGCAAAGCTTTCATTTAGAATGGAAGGGAAGATAAAGCGCTTCTCAGGTAAGGTCGAGTTAAAGGAGTTCATCATCACCAAGCCCTTATTCTATGAAATGTTAAAGGGATTTATCTAAGAAAAAGAAGATAAAAATAGGACAGTAAAAAGACAGCAAACTCACAGATATTAACAACCACACCTAAAACAAAAGCAAACTAAGCAAACAGCTAGACCAGGAGCAGGAACACAGAAAGGGAGATCACATGGAGGGTTAGCAACAGGGGAGTGGGAGGAGGAGAGAGGGGGAAAAGGTACAGAGAATAAGTAGCATAGACGGTGGGTAGAAAATAGGGGGAGGGCAAGAACAGTGTGGAAAAAATGGAAGCTAAAGAACTTATGAAACATGGACATGAACTAAAGGGGGGAATGTGGGTGGGAGGGGGTGTGAAGCTTGGAGGGGAATGATGGGGGAGAAATGGGACAACTGTAATAGCATAATCAATAAAATATAATTACAAAAATAAAAAGTAAATAAAAAGGAGAGCTCGTGTTATAGAGGTCGCTCTGCGCCTTTCTGTTCTCTGAGTTTCACGCCCATTTCTCCAGACCGACAGGGAGACCTGCCTGTTAGCAGCGGATGCTCCTGTGTTAGCAGCTGTGTGCCGTGCTCACGGACAGCCTTGGGCCGCTGTCATGCTGTTTAGTGAGGGCCATGCTGACATACATACATGACATACATACATACAGACTCTTTCATGGTGTTGTTTTTGTTTCTGTGGGCCATATTCTTAAAAGTGGGAGGTCAGTGTGAATCCAAACTGACAAATTGCTTCCCCCGAAGCCACCTAGACTGCCACCAGCATTATTTCAGCAGCCTGTTTCCCACGGTCTTGCCAGTACCGAATTCTGTCAGTCTGTTTCATTGCTGTAAATTGTGTTAATTTACTAGGTGAAAAAAATTCAGTCTACATCAGCATTTTTGTCTAACATTCTGTAAGCTTCACCCTTCATCCCCCCAGCTAGCACCTCCCCCCTAAAACTGGGGCCAGAAGTGGGGAAATGAGGGTGTGGCTCAGCTTCCTCACTCTCCTTAGCCCACCTTCCCTGCCCTCCCATTTCTGGCTCCTCTGAGGTCATGACCCAGGGAGGGGGGTTAAAGGGGAAAGGCACAGGTCACCTGCACTCTCTCAGCTGTAACAGAACCCCCATGTGTCTGGACTCACTGAGCTTTCAATGCACCCTCCCTTGCACTCCACAGCAGGCATCAGCTTGCCTGTTGTGTTCGCTCTCCCAGGGGGTTAACTTGTGTTCTGAGGTCGGCGGGGGTGGGGGTGGGGTGCAGGGCAAGGGGACAGAGCAGTCCCCACCTGGATGTGCCCCCTGGCCCTCCTGTGTTCACGGAACACCACATGGTGGACACATCATTCACTGATCACTTTTGTAACGGAAGGTCTTTACTTAGAGTCCAGGAGAATGAAACCCTGCCCTGCACATGCATGGACGGTGCCTTTGGGGGGTCTTCGCAGGCAGCTCTGAAACGTCACTATTGCACTTTATTGCTGTCCAGCACGTCCACAGCTCTGTTCCAGGGACCCCAGACCCTGCGTGCAGGGCCTTGCTGTGCTTCCCCCCCACCACTGCCCCCCCATCTCCACGGAATCAGGGGCTGCCTCCCCAGTGCAGGGGAGGTCGCCGCCTGGGTTGTATTTCTGCTCTGCTCTCCTGTTCACCCAGTGTGGCGGCCTTACTCCAAACGCAAATACTCAAGTGCCTGTGCTGGGGACACTTGCCTCTTTAAAAAAATACTACTTTTTTTACACATAAGAAACTGAACAACTTTCACCTGTATTGCTAGGATGTATGCTTCCTCCCAGCCCTCCCTGGGTTTGCAGCTAACGTGTTAGTACCGTTCTTTCCCATTCATGTCACCTTACTCCTGCCGCCGTCTCAGCGCTCCTGCCGCTGTCTCAGTGCTTGATGAGAGTGCCCTCATGCGCGGCACGCCCAGGCTGCCTCCCACTATACAGCTACCCCAGATGGCGTGGGTGTGCACAGCACTTCCCTTCATCTGCATCAGCTCATTGGGGAGGGATTACCGAGCCAGGAGAATGAGCGTTTTTACCCAGTGTCTCTTCTGCCTGCACTGCTCCCCATTCTCCCATTGCCCGGGCTCCCCCAGCTGAGTCCCTTGTTCCCACCTGGTCTTCCTCTGCCTAATTCCGTCCCTTCCTTGCTCCCATTAAACAGCTCCCCTCTTCCAGCAATGAGCTGGCTGGGGAAGGCAGCGGATCCCACCTAGGTGTGACTGTCTAGTCGTCCCCCTCCCCGCCCCCACCTTCCACCCACGGCCCCCCAGGGCTGCTGCATTTTAGTTAACTTGAAGGGCTAGGGGACGCACTGCATCTGAGGTTATGGAACTCGGTGCAACCCAGGTTTTGCTCTAAAAAAAAAAAGAGCAAGAGAGATCATTTCATACTATGCTTTAAGAAATCCAGCAAATTCTCTTTTATAAAAGTTTTCTTTCCAAATGGCTGTTTCGCTTTTCAGGCAGAAGGGCTTTCGTTATGTGTGGCTGCCCACTCAAGCTGGGTGATTTCAGGACTGAAGCGGGGCATGGAGTCCCAAGTCACCACAGGAAAATCACCTGGCCCTGGGACACCTGTGGCACTTGCGGGCTCGGCCGCCTCACGGCCTCTGGCGCCCCCTGGTGTCCATGGAAGGAGTTGCAGGCTTTGCAAGGCCTGGAGCCCATCACGTTCCTTGCCCATCATTCTGCTTGCAATAAGCATTCAGGTGGCATCTACCTCCTGTCCCAATGGAAATCAGAGATCTCTGGGGGCCCCTGTAGTGGGTGTAAGGGCTGCTCTGAACAGCGTCACTGCACCACAGTCTGACTGGGGAATGGGCCGCACCCTGCAGGACATGTAAAGAAAGAGGTGGAGGGGCCGGCCTGCCACTGATGGCTCCAGCACGGCCCTGTCCCCTCTGTGACCTCCTGCTCACCCACACACACTCCTAAAAGTCTTAGGCGCACCTGATGCTTCCCAGAGCTTGGGCATACCCACCCCTCTGCCCGGATGGATGCCCCTCTCCCTGACCTCTACTGCAGCCTCCTTCGAGTTCTCCCTTCCTTCCAATCACGGCCTGTGCTGGGACCACATCCGTGTCCCTTGGCTGTGCCTTCCCTGCCCCTGAGCCTTGCCTCCTGCCTGTCATTGTCCAGTCACCCATGCAGTGCCTCCACAGGACTCCCTGAACACAGGGATGCCCTCATGGTACCACCCCAGTCCCCAGCAATGACGCACATACAGGAGGTGCCCCATCTGGTTGGCAGAGTGAACCACACCACATGGCTGTGTGGACGTAGTTCTGGCTGGGGGCCCCACTGGAGGTCTACAGGAATTCTGGGAGGCCAGGTCAGGCACACGCTGTGAGGGCCGACCGGCTTTTGTGCCCTCCCCTCTGTGGGCCTACCTGTTCCTATCTCTGTCCCTCTGTCCCCTCCCAGCCCTTGGGCCCTCACTCCCACCCAGCACCTCTGCTGTCCCTGGGGTCTATCCCATCCCCCCACCCCTCAGGATGATGACATTTTACCAATGAAGCATGAAAAGAGGGCAGCGCTTAACCCAAAGCAAACAGGGTGAGGGGCTTGAGAGAGGGGCTTGCCCTGGCCCCAGGGGCAGGCAGCCTGCCTTGTGTGAACTGTGAGTTAAGGTGGCTTCTACATTCCTAACGGGTTCTTTAAAAGAAGCAGTGACTGAGGGTACAATGTGGCCCTTCCCAGAGCGTCTGCTGTCCCCTCAGGGAATGGGACCTGAAACGGCCCAGTTGAGTCCCTAAGTCTGTGGCTGGTGGAGGAGCCCTGGGCCTGGAGCCCCACCCTGTACTCCCATCTTTACAAGGTGATGACTCTATACGGGCCATGGTGACACTGCCCCTGTGACAGGGACAAGCCACTGGGCCAGTGTTCCGGGTGGACGGACCTTGGAGCGTCATGACTTATGTATAGGCTGTGACTTTCTCTGCCCATGAACCAGCAAGACGGGCGTGTGTGTCTGCAGGGGAGGGGAGGGCTGGCTGTCACCAAGGTCTCCCTGACTTGTGCCTTCTCCTTGGCCTCTCCCTACACAGTGCCACCCTCCAAACCAGACTGCAGCATCCAGGGAGAGACAGTGATCGGGAACGACATCCAGCTGACCTGCCAATCAAAGGAGGGCTCCCCGGCCCCACAGTACAGCTGGAAGAGCTTTGACCTCCGGAACCAGGAGCGGGTGGGCCCGCCAGGTAACCCAAGCCAGGTGCCAGAGGTGGGGGTGCCCAGGCTGACTTGTCGGGACCCTGAAGGCTGCCCCCACGCCCTCCCTGCAGCTGGCACAGCGATGTCCCGGGTCACCTCCCTAAGCACCCGTTTCTTGTAACCACACCTGCCCAGCTCACGGGTGGCTGTGAGCAAGGACAGTGATTCCTCAGGAAGCACTGAGAGGAAGGAAGCACGCAAGACAGGTTTCCTGGCTTTGCTTTGGCCCCAGGATGCAGTTCTCTGGACTGGGCATCATCAGTGGTCACTCTGGCTGCAGTCACAGCTTGGACTGAGATTTCGTCCTCAACTGTACCCACTCAAGGGCTGCAATTTCTCGTTCCCACACACTCCCCAGGCCAGTCCATCTCAGACTCCCCCAAACCCCACCTCCCCAAATGCTCCCCCTTCTCTGGCCCTGCACCACCAGACCAGGGCTGCTGTGGGGGCCCCATGTTCCCAGGGGTTCAGGGGCCACGACAGAAGGTTCACTTATGGCTGCCAGGGGACCAATTTTGTCCTGGGCAGCTTGGTAATTGGCCTTTGGTCAGGAAACATACCAGAAAAACATGGGGAAACAAAACCAAACCCCTCAAAAACTACATAAATATTCTCTCATTACTGTGGAGCCCACAGTGTGGGAACCCTTCACTGGAGTCCCGGGGGCCCCGCTGCCAGCCAGCCACACCCAGAGCTCCTGGGACAAGGCCTGACAGGTGCCTGTTGGTTTAGTTGTGGGTGGTCCTCCAGCTCAGGGTGGCCGGAGGTGAGTGGTGCAAGGAGGGGTGGGCGTGGGTGCCCAGTGAGCACCAACTAGTGCGTCAAACAGGGTGAACTGGTCACTCTACCCTTTTTGACCACAAGGTGTCACCACGGCAGCAGAAACATTAGTTTTAGCCTGATTTCAGAACTATTAGGACTTTTCCAAGAAAAGGAGTTGGGAGCCCCAACTTGGAATCAAAGCAGGTCTTGGGGTGCCAGTGGCACCGGCTCACCCCAGAGCAGCTTCCAACACCCACTGTTTGTGTGAGGGACGTGGGAAGGACGGTGCTGACCCTGGAGCGGGAAGCCCCCCGTCCCGACCCTGTACAAGCCTTCCCCTCCACGCGTGGTGTGCGGAAAGGTAGACTGAGTTTCACCGTTGAAATAGTGGGGGTCTAGTAAAGGCTATTCACCCCCAAAGTTTGTCCAGGGTCAGAGAGCATTTCCCAAAGTGGGTTCCTTCAAGCTGCCTCTTTAAAAATCCCATTAATTTAGAAAATGAGACTATCACTCCCTAACTGCCCAGCACTCGTTGGCATATTAGCAGCTCTGACAGTTCTGTCTTTAAAACCTTATCGAACCCTTCACTCCAATCTCTAAACCAGCTCTGCTCACAGGCTCACTCTCAGTATGATGTATTAATAATCACATATCCACAACGCTTCAGAAAGCACGCCGCGGTGTGGGGTTCCAGGGTTTGGGGGAGACCGGCGCCTGGGGAGCAGCGCCCTGGGCTCCCAGAGCAGCGTCTGAGGAAAGTACACTCGAGTGGAGCGACTGCAGAAGCGAGCCCAGTCACCAGCTGTTACTTGGGCGGTGGGAGTGAGGCTGATTCTAATTTGATCCTGTTCTTCATGGAGGCTCTCCCTGATCCTGCGCAGGAGAGGAAACTCCTTTACTATAGAGCTGGATAGCACTTCCTGCAGGACTCTTGTCACCCTGCCATCACCCTGGGTCACATCTGTCTTCCCTCTTAGACAGGGGACCTCTTCAACTTGTTTAGAGCTAGGGTGATCGGCATGAATTTTCTGGATCCGAATGCATTGCCATAACCTTCCTGTGTCATGCACAAATTCTTATAATGACCATACATTGGCTTAATCATTTCTACAAAGAAAGTTATCAGCTGTTCCAGAAAGTCCTAGACCTCAAAACAGGACTTTTGTGAATGCTTCCACACTGTGTCTTCATCACCTTGGGCAAGCCCACTGCCTGTGTGATGCTGGAGATGGAAATGTGTTCCATCTACCAAATGCAGAGATTGCGGGCAGAATCAGGGAGCCCGCAGCTGCGGAATGGTGTGGAGGGGTGCGTCGCCCACACAGGGGGCACGGTCTTGCAGGAGTGGAGGTGGGCAGGGGCGGGAGGGAAAGCTGGAGGGCTGGCCGCACCCCTGTGACCATGCTCGGAGGCCTGGGCGTGTTGCTGAAGATCCCAGGCTGCCCCTGAAATGTCAGGCCAGGACAGTGGCGGGATGGACTGTGGCCGCCACCAGGGACCACAAGAGGGTTTTTGAGAGGACAGAGGTTTCATCCCTGGTCTCACAACTCAGTCACAACAAAGCAGCTTGGAGCACAGGACACAGCAACACCTATAGGCACCGAGCTCCCCTCCTAGGCGAGCTGTTCGCAGGGCCATAGACTCAGCAGGGAGGTGGCTCATGAGGACAACGGGACCATTGCCCTGAACGCAGGAGGGGCAGGGGTGACACTCCCACCCTAGGTTTGCAGCTGCGGTTCCAACAGCTCAAATGGCTCACGTGGGTGGTGGACGATGGAGAGTATAGATGGGCAGCTGCCTCCCACGCCCACATGCAGATACACATGTACACAGCACACTCATATGTACATACATACACTCTCACGCACCTACACACACATACTCACACACTCACATGTACTCTCACACACCTACATATACACACTCACACACAATCACACTCACGAGTATTCACACATTCTCACACACAATCACACACTCACGTGTACACACACACACACAAACCCAGTACCCACGGCAGGAACCCCCGGAGATCAGAGATCATGATTTCCAAAGTCTTCCTCCACGTGAGTCCCAGCCAAGGTTCAGTTTCGGAGGAACATAACACCTTCTCACCAGAAGGCATTTCTGTGTGACACGCGCTGCATATCGCGCATCCTGGGTGCGTGCAGCATGGCGAGCCTTCTGTTTCAAGCTGATGGTGACTCGTGGCTCATCAGACGCCCCTGGTGGGTGTCCTGGGAGCCAGGTGCTGCCGTCACCGCCCTCATAACTAAGGAAACGGGGATCAGTGACACTGAGGGGCTTGGCCACTGTCCCACGGTGCACAAGCTGCAGACGTGGGCTTCAAACCCAGCGTGCCCGGCCGCCCTGCATGCCCCTCAGAGTGGTACCTCCCACCCGTTACCTGCTCTGTGGCCTGGAGACTGGTCCTCTCCTTGGGACAAGTGGGCCCACGGTGGGCCGACCAGGGCACCGCAGACCCCTCTGCCCCACTCAGATGTGCCGCCCTCTCCTCACCCGGAGGTCCTCCTTCCCAGGCATGGGGCAGACCTTGACCCTGAAGAACATCTCCACGGACACGTCAGGTTTCTACATCTGCACGTCCAGCAACGAGGTGGGGACGGAGTCCTGCAACATCACGGTGACTGCCAGTCCTCGTAAGAAAAGCTGAGGGTGGAGGGTAGGATGGGGGGCACAGAAAGGAGAGGGATCGCAGCCTCCTTCGGGCCCCTGCTGGCCCGGTGGCTCCCCTTGCCTGGGCTCTGGCCACCGCGGACTGGCCCCATCAGTAGGTGGGGCCATGCCCAGAGCTGGCTGGCACAGCCTGGACCCCATCCTGTGGGGTGGGACACTCACCAGCTCAGGGACAAGCTGGAGCAGGAGCCGCCTGCTGACAGCTGAGGACTTTTCTGGAGCCTGGGGAACCCCGGGGCACGGGGACGTGAAGGCAGAGCCATCTGTCCTTGTCTGTGTCTCTACCGTAAGGAGCATCCCCAGGCCTGGCTGGTCACATTCCCACAAGGCCACGCCTTTCCAAGCCAGGGGCTGGCTCCCTGGGCTCGGGGAGGACTGGGGTCCCTGGGGGCTGGGAGGGGCCGCCTGGGGCACTGCAGCTGTGGGTGACCCTCCTGGCACTCAGCCAGGAGCCTGGGCTCGGCGGAGTCAGGGGTGCAGCCCCTCTGTCCGCCGCAGCCTCCATGAACGTGGCCCTGTACGCGGGCATCGCCAGCGGCGCGGTGGTGGCCCTCATCCTCGTCGGCATCCTGATCTACTGCTGCTGCTGCCGAGTGAAGGGCGAGGACGAGTCCAGGCCGTGAGTGGGGGCGGCCTGGCAGCGTGGGGCTGGGCAGGTTGGGAGGCTGCGTCCCGGCTCCTTGAGCCCAGGGACAGCTGTCAGTCCTATCAGCCTGTCCTGAAGTGGCGTGGGGGTCTCAGGGCAGGGCTCCTGTGGGTGCCGGGGCTTGTGGGCTACAGCCTTGGTCACTGGTGTGTCCCTCCTGCCTGTTCCCTAACACCCTCGGCTCACGAATGGAACAAGTCTGGGCCACTGCCTGTCCCCTCTGAGCCCCACCCTTCAGCCCAGCGTCCCTCTGAAGCTGGAAGGGTGTGGACAGCAGGCCTGGGTGGGGGGCTGGGCCCAGCTCCCCAGGGCAAACCGTCCCTCCGTCCTCATGGCTGCAGGAATCGGTCCATCTACCGGGAGCCCCAGGAGCAGCTGAGGGATCTTTCGCAAGGGCAGCAAGAGGAGGACGACCCCGAGCACAGACACCCGGGGAGCCGCCGTCACTCCTGACCACGCTGGCCGAGGGCAACCAGGGCCTGCAGCAAGTCAAGTGTCCCTCCCCAGCCTCCCCGCCCCCTCTCCGGCCCATCTTCCTGAGCCTCCCTCCTAGTACTGATGGTACTTCTGTCCCCTGGGTCAGTAGTGGGGGCCCGGCTTGGCCTCGCTGAGCTGCTTGCACCTGCCAAGCGACCCCTCCCCACGGCCAGGCCCTCGAGGACCTCGGTGTGCCCAGTACCAGGGCAGTGCCTGGCAGAGGGTGTGCACACACAAAACATTTTTGTCAAATGAATGAATGAATGAATGAGCGCACAAAGGGTTCTCTATCATCATCCAACTGAGGTGCCAACTGCCCACTCCGGGCCCACCCCCACCCGCCACACCCCAGATTCCCCCCATGGTCAGGCACTGCCCTCGATGGCCACCACCAGCCCCACAACACCCTCCCGTGTGGCTGCCCACGTGGTGTCCATCACTGCCTGTCAACATCCCAGCTGTCCCTCCAGGCCCATCTCAAACCCCTGTGAGTTCTCTGGCTCTGTCCGGATGTCCCACCTCCACCGCTGGCCACAGGACACAGTTACCTGAGCCCCTGTCTCTCCGTGTTAGAGGCTGAGCTCCTTGGGGCCATGGTGGGCCTCACCCCTGCTTTGACAGGTGGGGCCTGCCCCTCGCTGGTCCCCCTGCCACGACTATGGGCACCAAGGTGACTCCCACCCAAACTCATCTGCCCCTTTGGTGAATTACGGTGACTCGACTTAAATGAGCACGTCGCAGTGATGCTCTCAAGGCCAGAGTAACCACTGTGCCCACCCAGCTTCCTGACCCCTAACCCTCCCCCACACCCTGCTCCTGGCAAGCTCCTGGTTCTGCCTTGCTGGTTGGGGGTGGTGCTGCCCCTCCAAGAGCCCGCCCCCCCCTTGGTCGGCTGTTTCCTCCCCCCGGGAGCCCAGGCTTAAGCCTCGGGCCAGTGTCGGCCAGTCTCGTCCAAATGCTGTCAACTATTAAAGAAACAGTGCCTTTTCTGAATGATCAGAAAAGGAATCTTTCAAATCTGCTGTCCATTTGTGATTTTAAAAATATCTTTTATATATTTGTTAAACTCTTCGCTTCATTCAAAATGCTGTCAATAACGATAATAAAGTGGTCAGTGGAAATTCTTTCTTTTTTGACAAGGGTTTGGTTCCCACTGGGCGGAGACTCCTTCTCCTGTGTCTGCCTCCCAAAGGCGCTTCTGCTCCCTCACCAAGGCCAGGTGACGAGACTGAGTGCAGGGCGCAGGTGGGCTGTACATTGGCTTTTGTAGGAAAGCTGTCACAGAGAGAAGAGGTTTTGTCCTCGTGGGGAAGCTTGCTCCTTGTTAGGAAAGCCATCCCCTCCCCAGGACAAGGCAAGGAAGGGGGCAACTCCCTTCAGAACCAATGAGAGCTAGAGGCAGGGAAGGGGCGTTTCCGAGTGGAGGCCTGTCAGGGAGAGATGCCCCCTCCAAAACAGCAGGAGTGGGGGGGAGGTGCCACGCCGCCTTCTCCTCTGATCTCCCACTGGCAGACCCCTAGGAGAAGCCAGCTGGCAAGAGACCAGCTGTGCTCTCTGTGGGGATCGGCCTCCTGCACTGCTAAGTGGAGAAGATGAGGGGGACAGAGGGCAGAGGGGGCGGGCAGAAAGTCAGATGAGAATAATGGACACATCTGTCGTCGTCACCTGTAACCAACTGTGAGTGCCCAGGGCCTGGGTCTCCGGCTCCGGTTAAAGGGGTGGGCACCCAGTTCAGAACTGCTCCTTGCAGGGAGTTGCCATATGGATTTAGTCTCCTGCAACTGGAATAATTCCCCAGTCTTCCCTCGGTTCCCACGTGACTGGCGTTTCCGGGTCCCAAGCCCATGGTTCTGCAGGTCTCTCAAGCTGGGCTTGGTGGCGCCCCCTGGTGGAGCTCATGCGTCTGTCAAGAACGCCACACTGCATCCCGGTGTGGAGGGCGGGGCTCGGGGTCTGCATTCTCCTGAGACAGGTGATGTAAGCATGCATTCCTGGGTCAGGTGGTCTCTACCAGGTTTCTCCGTTACTCTGGAATTACTTGTTTTCCCGCTGCTGTTCATAAGTGCCATATTTTGTCGTGTATAATGTGTACTTTCTGCCCAAATTTTCAAGGGTAAAATAAGGATGCGCGTTATACATGGATATAATGATTACATACCATGGGAATAATAATGGGTATAATAATCTTGTGTATAGTGTGCATAAAAACGTAGGTGCACATTACACACGGCAAAATACAGTACTTTTGTCTAGAGGTTCTTAGAGGCTAAACGTCCCATTTCTTTTTTTCTTTTTTTTAAGGAGTTAAAATACAAGTTTATTTTAAATTATCACAATAAAATCTTCTTTCATTTTTTATTCATTCTCAACTCATGTTAACAAAGAGACTTTTCTCACCAGTCACGAAGGACCGCACCCAGCTGTTAATTTATTCATTAATTTATTAAACCCTATGGACTCACCCGTCTCTATTGGACTCCCTGGGTGATAATCCACGGTTGTCATTATTTATTTGGACGCTTAGGCTGCGTCAGATCTGGCAGCGGGAGCCCCTTTCCAGGCGGCTTCGTTCACCTTTGGCATGACCCTATAATTCGGGGTACACTTCCTCACTTTCTGGCATAAGGCACTGAGGGCTCATTTTGGCACCTTCTCTGCTCCAGCCTTGAAATCGGCTGTTTTTCCAAGGAGCACCTGACCCTTCCAGTGGAGGGAAGGTGCCGTCAGCTGCTCCCCACTTATCCACGTGGAATACAGGCCAAGACCCTCACGGATGCCTGAAACAGCGGGAAGTACTGAACCCTGGATATACTCGTCGTCTCCGACTCAAATACCTATGATAAAATTTAATTTATCCATGAGATGCTGTAAGAGACCACCTAGTAATAAAACAGAACTATAACCACAGACTGTGACAAACGTGAGGAGACGGGGCCTCTCTAACACGTGACTATGCTGCACTCACTGCCTCCTGGTGACGTTCCAAGATGACGCAAGGCCCTGGTGACGTCATGAAGGGAGGCAGTGACGTGGGCCTGATGACGCCAGGCTTCTCCTGGGCTCATGGGAACCGTCAGCATCACTGCTCCGGCGCTTTGAGGCCCCTATGACGTGAGGCCGCAGTGACTGGAGCCCAAGCCACGCGATGCGGCCACTGTCCAGCTGGCGCCAAGGCACCCGGTGACCGCAGGGTGGAGCGTCCGGAGCTGGAGCCGGATGGGGGAGGAGTCTCGTCCGGGCAGGGGTAGGACTCGTGAGATTTCACCTGCCACTCGCCACACCGGACCTCCCTGCGTGTCTGGGGCTTTCTCTTCATTATTTATGGACGTCCGTGGCCGTGGGTAACAGACCATGAGAAGGGGAGCGGGGCTGCTCTGTTTAGTGTTTATCTTTTATGTGTTTTTGGAACCCACCTCAACCCTTTTGAAAATAAGATGGACTTGATTAGCGCTGATTAAGAATCGTAGCAAGAGGTGCAGGGTTTGGGGAGACCCAGCGCATCCAAGGAGTCAAGTCACAGGGTACGGACCAGGAGCCCCAGGGGAGCAAGGACGCAGGACTGTGGTGAGAGGAGCCAGCCGCAGGCGGGGGGCAGGTAGGAGAGGGGCACAGAGCATCAGAGTCCCACCGTCCCTCCACCGGCAGTGTCCAACCTTTTGGCGTCTCTGGGCCACACGTTTAACACATTGTGACAATAATCACAAAAACATCTGATAATGCTTTAAGTGAGTTTATGATTTTGTGTTGGCCCGCATTCACAGCCATTGTGGTCAGCATGTGGCCACAGGCTGGACACCTAAAAACCCCAGCAGGAGGCATGGCTTCCTCATCAGGTGGAGACGCCGTTCCATAGTTAAAAGTCTTAACACGGCACGGCACAGTGTGCCCATCGTCAATTGTTTCCCCTGAACAAAGAGAGACACAAGCCTGTCTGCTTTCACCTGAAGGTCACCCTCCCCCCTCACCCCCCGCCATTGCCAGTGGCCTTGACAGACACCTATTCCCTTCGGCCTCCTGCCAGATGGGGGAGCCTCCCAGACTCTCCAGCTGGGAGCCGGTGGGTCGAACTTGACCTCCAGGTATTGGAAGCCAGAGCTCAGGAGGCACGGGGTGCAGGAAGTGGTGTCCTGCGGAGGCGGAAGTGATTTCCCGCAGAGAGACACCTGGACTCCAATGGTGGCCCCTGTCCCTCCCTTCCCCACCTGGCAGTTAGGTTGGAGACGCTTTTGAGAGTCCCTTGGTGCCACAGGGAGGAGATGGGCTCACTGTGCCAATGGCAGTTACTTCATTTTGCTGCAGAAAGGGCACAGGCTGCACGCAGCTGCCTCTGAACAGGGGCTGGGGAGGTGGATCCAAGGCCTCCTCCTGCCCCTCGGCCACAAAGAGGCTTCGAAGAACCCGATCAAACACAAATGGAGCAACTTTCCAGAAAAATCAGCCCTGGTGAATCACAGTGCATGGAGCTTGTGGTCTGCGCCCAGGTGCTTGAGGTCCTGGGGCTGGGGATCCGAAGTGCTGAGCTTGATGAAGCCATGCAGACACAGTCCGTTTTTGTCCTCAGAGCCCAGCCGCCAGCCACCTGGCCACACCAGTCTCAGTGTTCAGGTGAAGAAACTGAGGTCGGGGTGGAAGTGCCTTGTCAAGGCTTCAGGCAGCTGGTTAAGTGACGGCTGAAGCCCAGTCAGGTGTCACTACTTCAGGCCTCGGCTTCATGTGGGA
Organism: Anoura caudifer; assembly: GCA_004027475.1. NCBI lineage: Eukaryota > Metazoa > Chordata > Mammalia > Chiroptera > Phyllostomidae > Anoura > Anoura caudifer. Next base: position 35,457 of record PVKU01003742.1, read on the forward strand.
ACTTCTTTGAGAGAGAGAGATCCAGAACCCCTAAATAAATAGTAGTGGCTGAAGGCCACACTCCACGGGCCTTCATCCAGCCCTTCAGGAACAGCCCACACGGGTTATCAGCCCCAGGCAGCCTTCCTCCACTCCTGCTCTGGGGTCCTTTCATCTCCCTGCTCCCGCTCCTCTCTCACTGTCTCCCCCACGAACTTGAAAACATCCTGCCGTCCCTCTGAACCAACTCCTCGACCCAGGAGCTCTCGGTGGGGCTGCGGAGCAGCTGGCAGGAACAGTGCGGCAACCGGTGCTGCCCGGGGCCCCACTGAGAAGATGGGGCCAAAGGGTGGTCAGTGTTGACGTGGCCTGGCAAGAATCCAGGTTGTCCAAACAAAGAAGGGAAATGAGCAAAGGAGGCCAGAATGTCCGCAAGGGAGTGAGTATTGCACTTGATCGTGGACTTGGAACCTGGTAAGGAGCAGAGTGAAGACAGCACGGTAGGAGATGGAAGTGGGGCTTGAATCAGCGGGTCATGGGGCCTGAGGAAATAGAATGACCAAACTTGGGGTGCAGAGGTCTGAGCTAAAACCTGAGGGGGGAGTGGAGTGTGGGAACCTGAACTAGAAGGCGTGGAGCATGTGCTTGTGGTCACAACAAGAACCCGGGTATGCCTGGGAGAGTGGGCTGTCACGGGGGGTGAAGGACAGCTCACTACGGTGAGGAAGCCAAAGATTTGAGACACCACCATTTGAAAGGACCATCGCCATGGAGACCGGAGTCACCAGGAGCCATGGCAGAAATGGCATGGGAGAGGGTGACTGTGAGTCTGGAACTAAAATCACCAAGGATAGAGTGGGTGTCCTCTGGGGGGGGGTAGTAGGTGGCACGGTCTCCTCACGGGACACTCACACCTGGAGGTATTGAGGGGGGAGGCAGGGCTGATGGTGTTCAAGGGCACGCAGGAGCCAGGGGTGCCTGCCTCACCTATGGGTAGGGGGACAGCCAGCAGGGTGAGGACACAGGGCATGAAGGTGGAGCCCGGAGAGATGGTGTGCACAGGGGACCCGCCACCCTGCCCTGGGGCTCTTGCGGGCCCAGAGGTGGGTTGGTATGGGGTGGGGAGGGCTGGCAATGGGGTGGGAAAACCTGAGCCTGTGTACAGGGTGGGGAGCGTGGAAACAGGTGTGGACAGCAAGTGGTGGTGCACGGGTGTCCTGGGCCCCAGTTACTCTTCCTCACTGGGGTAGGCGGCGGGGAGAGGCCATTTCGCCCCAGCGTTCAGAGACCCCCGGCGGCTGGGGGTCAGGGCCAACTTGTCTCCCTAGAATTTATTTACCTGGAGCCAAGAATATTCTAAGCACATTCATCTTCTGATCCTCGTCCCGACTGCGGTGTTGTTATCACCTTTTACATGAAACACCGACAGGTTACATAATCTTCCTGAGGCCACGTGGCCGGCAGTGATGAAGCCTGGATCTCATGGAGTGGCCCTGTCCCAGGGTCCCTGCTCTTCACCATGAACGGTGAGTATCTGACACTCCCCCAGCATTGACTGGGTGCCACCTGGGTGCCCACTGCCCTGGGGGGCTGCGTTTGTCCTTTTCTCTCCCGCACCTGGAATACTGCCAGGCATTCGGGTGTTTCATACATGTTGGAATGATGGATGAATGAACACATGGTTTGAATGGAATGAAAAAAATGAATGCATCTGACCTGGGGGAAAGGCTAAAGCTGGGTTACAAACGAAATGTTCTTTTGCCACAGAAATACACGTGGTGAAAACTCACCGTAGTAACACGTGGCCTGAGAGCACAGGAATGGAGGACAGAAGGTCTGGTAGTAGACCCAAGCACGCACAGGAATCTGCCATATGGAATCGGCATGTTGCAGTTCCTGTGGAAGTGTGGATTATTTGATGAGTGATATGGGGAAGCTGGTTACCCATCTGGAAGAAAACACCAGCTGAATCCATACCTCATGCAGTCAGCAGGACACAATTCCAATGAATCAAAACTTAAAATCTCAAACAGTCCTAGGAGTCTGCGAGGTGAGCGTGGAACACGATTTTCTCCATTGCATGTGGGGAAGGCATTTCCATCAAGCCCCCAGACCTAAGAGAGTGATAAATCTGACCAACTTAGAAACATGAATTTCGGCATGAAAAAACGCACAAGTAGTAATGCTAAAAGGTGTGCAAGAAGCTGGGATGAAATGTTTGCAACTCCGATAAAGAGCCTCTCAATCGAGACAAAAACAAACAAATAGCAGACCAAAGACAGGAACACTTAGTAAACAAAGGAAGTAGAAGTCGCCACCGGCATATACGATAAAGTGGCCTCAGCCTCACTCACACGAGGAAGGGAATCTGAATGACGGGGCCGGTGCTGTGCTGGCTGGGCACCCTGGCGAAACCCGACCCAACCACTGGTTTGCCGCGCTGTGAGGCTGAGGAACAGGCACTTCCACACTCAAACATGTGTGAAACAAAACATGTTCAGGGACACTGGCTGCAGCGCATGTAACAGGTGAGGAAGTAGCATCCCTGTCCGGACACAGGGACAGGCCACGCCCTACCCATGCACCCTGGGCTGCCCCGGCACCCGCACCTACAAGCAACTGCTGAGAAGCAGGAGGAGACCCTGTGGAATGAGGGCGTCCCCTCCTGTTCTCCATGGTGCGGGGCAGCAGGCTGCTGTCCTGGCTTTGAAAGCGAGGCAAAGTGCACATGAGTGGACTGCATGTTCCACACGGCTCACCAGGTGCACACACCTTGGTGACAAGTTGCCTCTGCGGAAAGGAATTGAGATCCCAGGGACAGGGCTGCCATCTGTGTCATGCAAAGGGACAACCCAGGACCCTCTGTATGTTGTGAATTTGTATGTAAATATAGTACCTGCCTCAGTTAAGGGTGATAATAATGAAAAAGCACATCGTTCTGCCCTCCAGTTGGGGAGGCAGACACCCGAGGGGCAGGGGTGGCTGAAAGGCAGGCTGGTGGGACTTCAGGCAGGACTGTGATGCTGTGTTATGTTAAGCATGCTTAACTGGGGCTAGAAGGTGCGAGCAAATCTCCAAGTTCAGGTTGCGTTCAGAGGCAGCACACGGCCTCTAACAACTTTTTCTGGTTAAAAAGCAGGTGCCTAGAAATTAAAGCGTTCCTGAAGGGCATGGATAGGATGTGGTCAAAGTCAAGGGCCTCCCGCTACTAGTCAAAGGCTTCTTAGGTGCTCATCCCATCCCTCACCCCTCACTGTGACCTGCTTTCGCCCAGTGACGCACTGAGCACCGCTGAGAGCAGTGGCGGGAGGCAGAACGCAGCTGTCATTTTTAGCCAGTTCCAGAACAAATGGTGGCTGCTCCCTGGGTCCTGCAAAGCCACGTTTATTTAAATTGCCCTCTGTGCCTGTGATCTCAAAGCAAGAACTGGGCTTTCTAGATTCTTCCAACTGTGATGTGGTCCACGAACAAATCCCCGGGGTGGCATCCAGCTGCAGCTGGACTGAAGTTTTGTTTTTTCCTTTGAAGGTAAGTGACGACAGGAGGGGACAGCTCAGCACCCAATTCACTTGCCCAGCTCTCAGAAGGCTCCTGCCTTTTTCTAAAGTACAGGAGCATCTCAGGAATCCCTTAGCACCAGCCCTTCCCTTGGCAACTGGTAGGGACTTCAAGAAAGATTAAGATAGAATTTGAGCTAAAGAAACATTATTTCACTATTTATCATCTGATTTCCCAAAAAGCCTCGATTAACATTTGCTCGTTATGTTCCTGTAAACATAATATTGGACACAGATTCCTCTTTTCTTTCTCCTGTTTCCTAGAGGCGCCTGCCTTCTGATTCTGGGCTTCGAGTTTCCTGTCTGAGTCTCATTTTTTCACATTCTCTGCACTTTTCTTTTCTGAGCGAACACGAGTTATGAGATTAATGTGGTCACACAGGGCCAGAGTTTGATAGTGAGCTCTTTCTATACTAAGTGTTCAAAAAATCCTTATGAACTCAGAGGAATATTATACATTTTTTCCTAAAAGTTTTAAAGAGCTTCCTTTTCACATTTACATCCTTAAGCCAAGTGGAGGCTTTGGTGAATAAGGTGGGGAAGCTCTTGCATTTTTTCCCCCTTCATGCATTTGTAAGTTGCTGCGCAATTTTCTGAACCGTCCCATTGGTCTGAAATGTCCCGTCATCCACCGCAGTTCTGTAAGTTGATTGTCCCATTTGTTAATCTGTCTGTCCTTACTTCAGAACCTTGAAATCTTAACTATCATTGTAGGCGTTAAAATACATTGAAAATCTCGTAGGGGGCAAGTCCCACCCACCTCCAATCACATTCTTCTCCTGAAGGCGTGTGCTGGCTTTTCTATGCCTTAACTCTTCCTAGAATAGCTTGTGAAGTCCCTCAGAAACCTGGATTTTTACAAAAAGATTTTACTTATTTTTAGAGAGAGGGGAAGGGAGGAGAAAGAGAGGGAGAAAGGTAGATGCGCCCCGAACCTGCAACCTGGGAATGTGCCCTGCCTGGAAATTGAACCAGGGACTTTTCACTCTGCAGGATGATTCCTAGCCGAGCCACTTCAGTCAGGGTAAAGAGCCCTCGGATTTTCATTGAAATTGCCTTCAATCTACAGATCAGTTGGGGAGAACTGAAATCTTTAATAAATCTTTACATTATAGGAATTCCTGTTTATTTAGGTCTTTATTGTTTTTCATGGGTTTATAACATTCTGCATATAGACCTTGTAAGTTTTTTTGTCAGTTTTATTCCCAGGTATCTCAAAGATTTTTGCTACTGTAAATGCTGGGTTTTCTTTTAAAAATTGTTTTCTAAACCATTAACTGTCAATGTATGGAAATGCCTTTTATTTTATATTGATCTTACTATCTAGTTTTTGGGGGTTTTTTTTTTAGCTTTTGTGTGTACAACCATCTCTGCGCACAGTGACAGTTTCGTCGATCACTCCCCAAATCTTTTGCTCTTATTTCGTGCCTCCTTCCGCGGTACTTGCTGGAACTGGAAGTTCCAGCCTAACTGGATTTCCCCTGAACACTTCCGATTACCTCGGCTGGTCCAACAGAACCTCAGAAGCACCGCGCAGCCCATGCCATTCTGTGAACAGCTGCCGAGTGATGCACGAAGGATTCAGTTCGGGCAGCGCACACGTGGGCCCCTGAAATTTCAGGTGGGCATTCTGATCTCAGGCCTCCTCCTTTCCACCTCCCCACCAGCCCAGTTACTGTCATGCAGACTCTGAAGCTTAGATATGAGTTTCACAAAATCCACTAACAGGAATGCAATATATAAGCTTAATATCCTATAAATTTTCTCATTCAAAGATCAGATGTCAGAAACGTAGGAGAAGGAGGTAGAAGAGCGTGTGGCATGTGAGCAAGCACGGTCTCCGGAGTCAGGCTGGCTCACGGCCCCATGAAGATGCTCTGTGACCCAAGTCCCCAAGTCGCGTGTTCATGTGTGTATGTGTGAAATGGAGGAGTGACAGGGACTTCAAAGGATGACACATCTGTGCACAACTAGGCACTCAGCGGCCAGTAACAGGGAAGATGATGAGGAGAGGGGCCCGCATCCCACGGCAGACCCTGAGCGACTCCCTGCGACCGGGAGTTGGGGTCCAGCAGACCTGAACTTGAGCGGTCTGCCACAGCCACCACAGCCACTGCCACGTGTGGTCTTGGCCGTGGTCCAAGCTAGAGGGTTACCGCGTCCCTTTTCCTCCTTCGGGGTTACAGACCAGCCCAGGCAGAGGACATGGGCCAGCGTCAGCCAGCCACCAGCAGGGCAGCCACTGGGCTCAGTGTAACCTTGGTTGGCCTAGTGCGTGAGCAGCCCTGGTTGGGCCGCTGGAACCGGCTCCCTACCTGGCCACATGACAGGGGCAGTTACCTAATCCCGTTTCAGCTTCTCACCTTCCCAACGACTCTGCCAGTCAGCGCGTTTCAAAGACTTTAAGTAACAAAACTTTGTTTTGTTAAAGGCTAATTTTCTTAGATATTTGCCATGAAAACAGCCAGCAGGTCTCGAGAGCAAGGTTCTACACATGGTGATGTAAAAGATACATTAACACTATTTAAGATTTTTCATAACAGATACTCGATACCTTTATTGTGAGGAGAGTGGATGAAAATACAGCATTCCCAAAAGCACACTCTGAAAATGCCAGTTTTGTTCTCACGGGACTCAAACCTGTGAAGGCACTTCCATGACACAGTCAAGAAGGGGACATGCCCTGGGGAAAAGCAAACTGCACCCGAGCCCCCTCCAGCCCCAGCGATGTTTCGTGTGTGAAACAGCATTTCCTCACAGGTGAAGCAGTGTTCAGAGCAGTGGCCTTTGCCACCCACGCGACCCACTGGCCAGCAGACCACAGTCGGAAGGGCAGTTGGGCCTGTTATTTTTCCAGAAACTGAGAAAGTGCCATCATTGGGACAGGGGTGGGAAAGGGCTGTACCCCTCCTTTGGGGCCACAGGAGGGGAGAGGGCAGCCTCGCAGCCGGAGAACCAAGGCGTGTGGCCAGAGGGGCTGAAGCTGCTCTCGAGCAAGCGCGTGATCCCTCTTCCCCGTGCGTGGCTGGTGGGGCCCACCATCTTCACCCCAGCAGGGCGGTCACCTGGGGCACGGGGAATGTTGGAAAAGAAAAGCCACTACTTTACAGTCTCATCATAAAGCGACCCCTTGGTGGGCGTGCGCGCTGTTCCTCTACCACGGGCCTGCCCCGGGCCCCACACCCAAGACAGGATCGTGGGGTCACAGCAGAGGCTGACAAGGTACTTCTTTTGTTTTGAGCCCTGGAAACCACAACTGAAGTTCTTCGGGCACCACTGGATTTCACGTCCCTAGGCTTTGAAGTTCCCCATCTGCCCCAGGCATCGTGGTATCGGAACTATAGAACTGGCTGCCACAAGAGGAGCAGGCTTCCTTTTCAACACTGAACATGCCTGAACAATGAGTTAAACTGTATCAAAGTGACACAAAATATGTACATGTTGTTGAAGGTACTGATGACAAATAAAACTCCCAATTCAACCAGATCCTTAGCTCCCAAGGCTGATGCTGAGCCTCCGTTCAGGTGCCGGTGACACCTGGGGCCTCACTGGGCGGGGAGCCCGGACCCCCGGACGCTCGGACATGTGTCTTCACAGCATGGGGGGCACCGCTTACCGGTGGCCACGTGTGCTCTCGGCTCCTGATGAGAAGAGCTGAAATGAGAGAATCCTGGACTTTCGCACCTTAGCTTCTATAAAAACAGAAAAAGAAAACCAGGAGGAGAAATGCTTATTTCTTATCACTGGACCATCGACTCCCATTTCAAATTGCTCTTTTCCAGCATCTGACCGGCTTGTGGACAGTGAGGCTGTGGTGGCAACTCCAGCCTGGACAAAGCAAAGCCGAGGGACAGCCGGGAGCCCCGCCTGTGCTCCTGACTGTGGGGTGGGGGTGGGGGCGCGGTGCTGCCAGCACAGGGTCCAGCTGGCAGGTGAGGAGGGGAGGCAGGCGGCAGGGAGAGAAGAGCGCTTTTCATCACTCCCTGAATCTAGCGTCACACACCTTTGTGCACATTTTAAGGTTGTACTGTCTGCATCTAGATATTTCTTAGAATAAATGCCTGGATGTGTTTTGTACAAAAACACTGCCAATTTTAATTTTCTTAACACTTTGTTACCGAGAGTAGGAAAATACACCAGGAAGAAAAAGCGTTTCATGCATGACCCACCCAGGTTAAGACGCTGGACGCTCCCTGACGCTCTGGAAAACTGCGTGTGGGAGGAGGGAGCGCCAAAGGTCTGACCGGCCCCCGCTGCTGCGGGACCAAATGGCGCAGCCCCCGTCAGCCCCTCACCTGGTATCGCCTGGCATCCAGGATGACCATTTTGGGTGTCACCCTGCTGCTGGCCTCATAATCCTGCAGCGGCACATGGGCCTCGGTGAGCTGGATGCTGAAGAGCGTGGCCAGAGAGTTGCTGATGCAGTACCTGCAGCGGGCAAGGACAGGCTGCTCACAGTCTCAGCCCCTGACAGTCTCTAGCATCAGAGGCTGGGGAACACACTGCACCAAACCGGGTCACCAGGCTTGCAGAGGTCCTGGGGAGCACGGGAATGCCACTGGTACGGGGTACTGACCGACCACCACTGGGAGGGCTAAGCCAGCACTGCCATGCACTTTTACCCCCAACACTCTGACCACCAGACAGAATGTCGGCTTCATCTGAAGGGAACATGCGTGAGGGCAGAGGTGACAGGACTCCAATGTCAAGGGCTGGGAGGAGGCGACACCAGTAACAAGGCTACAGTTTAGAACACGGGTCTGCCCTCAGGTCCCATGATGGCAGTGTGGGAAGGACCCCCGAGCACCCAGAGAGTGGGATCTGGGTGCCTCTGCCGCGGAATGAGGGAATGAGGCCGTGCACTTCCAGCACCTTCTGGGGAAGGGCTGGCCTTGGTGACAGCAGCCGGTCATGCCCGCAGGAGCCTGGAGACTCCCCAAACCACTCAGGTGGCGACTCTGCCAGACCTGGAGGGACATGGTGGCACGACAAAAGAAAGGTGAACAAAAACCCGCTTAGTTTTGAAAGAGAACTATGGGGACAGAGGTGACCAGTTAGTCACCCCAACCGCCTGCGCAGTGAGCACAGCGAGCGCAGGGCCAGGACTGTGGCACCTCCCCGCGACTTACGCGATCTTCTTGCACACAGCCAGTGCACAGGAGAGGGTGTCATTCTCCTCGTGCCACTTGCACCTGCCAGAGAGAGGACATGATCATCCAGGCCGACCCAGGGAGTACCGCTCACGGGCTTTCATGCGCCCCAATTTCTGCTTTACCTCATTGGGATTGTTTGAGAAACACTGACGTGATTATTTAAACACAGAAGTTTCTAAATTTGACACATGAAATACAGACTTTTTACGTTACCTCCTTGGGTGTGAATTCATGATGCAATGCAAACCCCACAACACTGTAACAGGTCAGTTTTACCCTGAACTAGAATGAGTGTCTGAGACACACATTAGTGACCGAGGTCCGCAGGCCCTCCCTCCACGAACACCAGCTGCGGATGTGTTGGTCACCGGGCACTGTCCCAGGCACCGAGGGCACAGTGTTGGTCACCGGGCACTGTCCCGCGTACCGGAGCCACAGAGACTCCTACCCCCACAAAGCTGTGTGGTGGGGAAGACCAAGGAAACGCAGGCCTAACAGACAGTAAGTTCCCGACAAGTCAGTTCTGAAGCAAGAATACAAAGGAACGAACGATGCTCCGAAACACTGGACAGGCGTGACCATCTGCTCAGGTGGCAGGGGAGTCACAGCTGAGTAGGGTGTGCTGGACAGGGTGCGGTCCACAAAGGGCTTTCACAATGGAGCCACGGCCCATGTGTATCTGCCCCCCGCGTGCGTGGCCTGCGTGAGACAGGCCTGCGTGGACGCAGCAGGCAGCTCCGCATCACAGCACAGACAGGCTGCTTCCGCTGCGGTGGCCAGAGCTGGCGACGCTCCAGCAGGAGTGAGCACACCTGTGCCCACAGCCCACACACTGTCCTCACCTACAGACATGGGGCTCCTGGAGCAGCGGCTAACCCACAGCTGTGGCATGGCAAGTGACAGGTGAGCCGGGACCCCACAGGCCGGAAGAGAAGCAGTGCAAAGAAGGATGAGTCAATGGCCAAAGACACAGAAACCACTCCTTTGGAGGGACACCCACTGGCTGTAACCTCAGCTGACAGTGATATGATACCCCACAGAATGAAGAGGAATCCGTGAGTCCACATTCATAAAACAAACAAAATCACAGGTAGAAGGAACACCAGGAGACAGGAACAATGGGGTCAGAAAATACCACCTCATAAATAGTCCTAACAAATTCACGCAAAAACCAGCAATGGATACTGGAGCTGGTAGATTCAAGTTCCAGGAACAGAATGTCAAAGCCTTTCCCAAGCACATCATAAGGTGAAAGCCACAGACTTCCCATGGGAAATCTGGCAGATGCTGCCTTCCACAGGTGACTGAAGTCCCATCAGTAATGGGGCAAACACCTCCAGGGCAGCACAGTGAGAAGACATGGCACTTTGCACTGCCTTTCTCACATGCACATGCACGCACGCGCACACACACACAGCTCGACCGTGTCACAAGGACACGCAGGCAGCTCGCACTGGGAAACGTGACTGGCACGGGGCCCAGCCTGCCTGCTGCCCAGACGCCAGGTCCTGAAAGTGTGCGGGGGGCTGCAGCAGATCAGAGGAGCCCAAAGGGACATGATGACCACATGTGACATGTGGTCCAGGGTTGACCCCTAGATTTTTCTTGTTACTATAAAAGACGTTACTGAACATGGCCTTCAGGCTGCATGACAGGACTGTGTCCAGGGCCACGCCCCACTGCGCGATGTGAGCATGTCCCTGTCCCTAGGACACCAGTGCAACAGGCAGGGGACAGGGGCTTGCTGGCACCCACCCCTCCAGTGGCACCGAGTCTCTAGAGAGAGTCACAGAGTAGTGCGTCGGATGCTAGCGGTCAGTGAATCTGAGAAAACGGCATGCAGCACTTCTTTGTCCTGTTCTCGCAACTTTAGGCCTAACATTATTTCAAAACAAAAGACTCCTGCCAGTTTATCTCACTTTCACATGTCCTACATGTAAATGCAAGAATTCTGGTAATGAAACACCTGAACAAGTACAGTCTTCCATCAGTAGGGGAACTTTAAGGACGGCGCACTGTGGCAGTTTCTCTGGTGGCTGGTTGCAGTCTCTAGTGGGAGAGACACCCGTCAGAATCAGCGGGGTCCTCCCCTCAGGGTAACGCAAGGACTCCAGGGCCTCATGGGAAAATCAGGCCTAGAGGGGCAGAGAGTGCCCCCCCCACCCCTCCGCACCGCCCCCCATCAGGCCAGAGGCCAGCCCTGCCCTGCCCGGTACCTTGTGTTGCTTGAGTAGTCCCACATGGCCACATCCAGCAGGCTGCGCACCCAGGTCTTGGACGGCTCCTTGCGGAACTTCTGCTGGTAGATCCCCACCACGAGGTCCTCGACAGCAAGCAGCTCCAGATCCTGCCTGGTCTCTTTTGTGGACACACAGGGACGCAGACACAGTCAGCACCTGCAGCTGCGCAGACTGTGGATGTCCACGGGACAGCACAGGCAGGGCCGCAGCCCCGAGGTAGGCAGGTCTGCCTACTCACCTGAGCCACTCTCCATGTGCTTCAGACACCAATTGACGCGGGCCCGGTCGTCGGACTGCGGGGGAGAGACAGTGCACCTGTACCTTCTCCCGCCCCAAGTCACTCTGACCATCGTGGACTCTCAGGCTGGGGACAGGCAGGCGGGGGGGAGGGTGCGGGTGCTGGGGAGGGAGAGACTACAGAGGCCGTGACAACTAGACAAGAGCTGTGGTGACAGAGAGAGCAACACGTGCCCGAGAGGACTGCTGCCGTTAACAGCAAGCACGTCCACGGGCCGCGTGAGTACGCTTCATGAGAGGCGAGTGCGGCTCAGGCAGAGAAAGAAATCACCGTTCAGAAAAAAATAAGAGAAACTATTCATGGTCATGGTAACAGTGAGGTTAAAACCTAGTCCTGGGGCTCCTGGCCTAGAAGGATTTGGACGAATAAAAAGAAAGAAACTCTGAAGACTAGAGAGTGAGCCGAGGGATGGCTGCAGGACAGTTCTGCACGAAGGGCAGTCTTGTTGAGAGGGGCAGGGACAGAGCACACCCCGTTTTCAGAGGGAAGGGACCCTGAAGGTGTCCCAGGAGGGGCACTAAAAGCCAAGGCCTGCCAGAGCAGAAACCTGCACCGACTTCCGAGACCTTCCAGAGCGAGTCACCTTAGAAACAGCTTGCGGTGGAAGACGTGCACTAACACGCACAACTAACACACAGGCACGGCTCGCTCTCTGGGCACCTGTCGTGTGTCTTCTGACATCCAAGGAGATGCCTGAACGGAAACTCGGACACGCGCTCACCTTGCAGTAGATGGGCGGCCAGCTCCCCGGGTGCGGGTGAACGAACTGGTAGAGGTTCCGCAGCACAGTTGCTTGGTCACACCCGTGCTCGAAGTTTGAAATAGGAATCTTGTGACTGGAGTCGCCTGAAGGAATTGAAGAAGAGGCTGGAGTTCCAAATCTGACCAGCATCAGGGAGCAGGGACGGGGCTGGGGAGACAGGACAAGGTTGCCTGCAGCCTCAGCAGTCCCCCACCTGTGGTCACCACGGCAGCTTGTTACCTGTTTCAGCTGTGGTCTGATGGTACTGAGAGGGCCACCCCCAAAGTCAGTCCGGGAGTCTGAGGTGCAGCACTGCCCCGAGTCGTGTGACGACATCTCAGTGCCCCACTCCATCCCACCGGGACCAAAACACCCCTGTCCTGACATATGCCCACTGTGCACATGAACTGCCCTGTGGTCACTTGGTAGTTTATGACCAGACCCACCGTCACAGTGCCACAGTACTAGTGTGCAAGTCACCCTTATTTCACCTACTCATGGCCCCCAAGTGCAAGAGTAACGATGCTGGCGATTCAGATCTGCCACAGAGAAGCCAGAAGGTGTTTCCTTTGAGTGAGAAGGTGAAAGTCCCCGACTCAGTAAGAAAAAGCTGCGTGCTGAGGCTGCCAAGATCATAAGAATGGATCCTCTACCCATAAAATTGTAGAGAAAGAAAAACTGTGAAGACCGCCAGGTCCTGCAGGAGCAGGTCTGGGAAAAGCCCCGTGCGCACGCCTCCACAGGGGACGTGCGCTGCCGTGAAGGTTCTACTCCATCATCGCTGCCGTTTCTCCCTCGTGCGCCTGCCTGATGCATCACGCTTCAGCACGGGTCTGTCCGGACCGGAAAAAGCACAGGACATGCAGGATTTAGCACTACCCATGGGGGCCTGGTACGTATTCCCTGTGGGCAAGGGAGTTAGGTGTCGTAAGCCAACAGCTGGCGAACAGGGGAGTCAGGATTGAAACCCAGGCTTACGTGACCGAGCCTGTGGTGTTCTCAATATTTCCACGCTGCCTTTCACGTGTCTGTTTTGTTAGTAAGGCCAGAGAACTCAGCAGCAATGACAGCTTTTAAAGGTTTTAAGATTTCCACTTCTGGAAAAAAATGGACCAGGAAATTCAGACTGACCTTACCACAAAAATGTCAACTGCTTAGGGATATCGAGAGAACACAGAGTAACCAGGAATCATCGGCTGAAAACGGAAGTGCATGTAAAATCCAGAGAGCACGGCCTGGCGTGCTAGCTGGGCCTCAGGTGTCCCCTCTGCGAAAAGAGGGGATAGGGTGTCCTGGCTGGGCAGCTGGTCTGGTGAGAGCACCATCCAATTCCCAGCCAGGACACATGCAAGAACCAACCAACGAAGAGAAAGAAACATCACTGTAAGCCTCAAGTTGCTTTAAAATAATTTTTTCAACACTCCATATTGACTAAGTAAGTGCACAACAAAATAAGAATGAAAACCAGAATGGAAAAAAACAGATCCAAAAATAACATTCCAGATACTGAAGGCACTGGACAGACTTTAAACAATCACATCTATGTTTAAGAAGATCAAATGACAAATTTCAGCGTAAAACTGTAAACCGTGAAAAGCGCTGCAGTAAGAGTTCAACCTCAGATAACGGCAGATGAGGGAGAAGCTGCGCCAGCCCAGCGCCTGCGTGCACGCACGGCAGAGGAACACGGTGAGGACATGGGCCTGAGGTCTCGGGAAGGAAAAAGCCCTGGGCTGAGCCTGGCATTTGGGTTCATCGATAATCTGGGCATTTACCAATTCTGGAGGGGAAGATTTAAGAGCCAGTAAGAATTAAAAACAATACTCCAGTATTATTGTGTATATAAAATATTTATGATAAAAACATTCAATTGCCTTCCGGCTCCCATTGTTTATGCTGTGAAGTCGATTAAAAATTTTACCGATATTTTATTTTGATGGTCATCTGTCTAGCTTCCCCCCTTTAAACTTAAGCTCAACTAGCAACAGACTGACTTCCATCAGGCCTGTGCCCAGTTTTAACCTGAACTCCGACTGAGTGACCCAGCGAGCCCAGCTGTGTGTCAGAACAACGCCATCTCTGGGCAGGGAGGCACGTTTTCACATGCACTGCTTAGCCCTCCGTGAAAACCAGCCAGACATGCGGAGATGCCTGGAAACTTGCCTGAACATCAAGACGACCAGGAGTCTGTAACAACAGACCCAGAAAGAAACCCTCAACCAGGGTTATTGAACATAGGACCTCAAAATACCAAGGGTCATTCTGTTCCAGGAGGTACATAAATAATTTCGGAACTATTAAAAAAGAACCAAATGTGAGTCCAAAGATTAAAAACACATTCCTCAGGACAGCAAAGTAACCTTAACAACAAAATTAAGGTGAACTAATCTCAGTCTTTAATGGGAATGTAGTCATGAAGATAGTCTTTATTTTCTTCTGGAGTTTTATTATTTTAATAACCAAATTCTTCTTCCATCTGGAACTGACTGGTATGTGGAGTCGTCTCAGCCTCATTTACTGAATGACCAATTCATTCTCCCAGAGGGGGCCCCCCACACCCGACACGTGCACTCGCTCTGCCTGCTGCCTGCTTGCTGTTTGGTGTCCGTATCACACTGCGCATGGAAACCTTGAAGGCACAACCAAAGTCAACCAGAACGGCACTTAAGCATTCCGAAACAGTTGGTCATGGCGGACCTGAAACACTTATCTCCAACTTCAAACACTTCTACACCCCAGGTGCCGCCATGGTTAGGGAAAAAGCACTTTTAGTCAAACACTGACACTTCCAAATACAAACTTAAAAATGCACCTGTGACCACAATTTTCATTCCAATCAAACAAGAAGCTGGTTAAACTCCAGTTTCTATAAAAGACTTTGGTTCAAGAGCTTAGGTACACACAGTCACGTCCTTTGGTTGCAAAACACTGAAAATGAAAGCCCATTTTCCTCACCTAAAAAATTAATCCAGAACTTCTTTAAATGTTTAAACTGTCATTTTTGAAGCATCGTCTTTTTTTTCTTAATTCTGAAAGGACACCCCTATAAACTGCCCTAAATCTAGGTAACCTGATACCTCTTAGAAGACTTACCTATGTACCTGGCCAGTAGAAACAACGATCTCGAAGCCAAAGGATGCACGCAGAAAATAACTCCATCCCCAAGAAGGAAATGGGGTACCACCCCCAAGTCTATATAATGTGGAGGGTTTTGAGGGATCCTACACACCATCCACCACCTCTACGAACAGTCTCCAACAATGAACTCAGGGCTGGTTTTCTGCAGACACTCCATGCGTCGGGTTAAAGCAGTGTCCTAACCTGTCACACACACACACTTAATGCCCACCATCTATATACTTACTTGCAGCCTGACAATGAAACCGAAACCCTCGTGGAATTTCCCCTGCAACACAAAACATTTTGTTGAGAGAAGTAGAGCCCTGGCAGCCCTCTGGTCGCCCCTCAGCAGCAACATCCCCCGGGATGACCACGTCGGAATAGGCAGGTCATTGTTACCGCCATGTGAAAATACTCGCTATCAACCCTACTTCATAGTGTGTTTTAACCAAAGGTACAGTGACTATCAAAGAATTTTAGTGTGCTATCTAAGCTACTGTAAAGGCAAGTTAGCACTGTAGAAAAAGAAATGCTGGGTAAAGAACCTCTATGCTAAAGGGGTCCCCACTTGGGGTCCAGGAATGCGCCCCGGGGGGTTTGCAGCCCTCACAGAGCAAGGTCTGCAGCAGAGGTCTCTCTCAGGGGAAAAAGCCTCTGAACTCCGTCTAACCCTCACAACCACACAGAACAAGTGGCTCCTTGGCTTGTCTCAAGCTGCAGCCCTCCCAGCATGAGCAGGGCTGACTCTCCATCACCTGAAAACGAGGAAGCATGCTGGGCCATCTCCACAAGCCATAAAGCAATGGACAAAACCAGAGCAGCTCTTCTGTCCCCAACATCTTGTCTTTTACTCCTCTCCAAACACAGGTAGGTTCCCACTTATATGGAAGGTCCCGTGTTCCCTTCACTCCTGTGTGTCCTCATGGGAACTGACCTACACCCCAGGTCTGTCATGAGCTGCCAGTGATGAGTGGGGCAGCAGGAGGAAGAGACGCTGGGGACACCCAAGTCCGACAGCTTGCAGCTACAGGGCTCCCTGCTTTCTCACCACTCCTTGGGCAGCTCCCTGATAGTATGAACCCACTTTGCAGAGGAGGCCGGGAGGGTTCAGCACTCTGCTTGGGCTTCCAGAGCAATGGCCAGTTAAAAACACGGGACGACCAAGAAGGGGGACAGGGTGAGGACGTCCCTTAGTGGAACCCCGCAGAAGCAGCTTTTAGAAAACTCCAGCGGGGCAGCGGGCAGGCAGGCACACAGTGGGCTGCGTGGTCTCAGCGTGCTCCCCGCCCAGCGCGCATGCTCATTGGGGGTCCAGAACCAGGACCAGAGCCCTGCGGCAGCAACCAATTTTCAGCAGTTTTCACTCGGGCGCCATGAAGCCTCCAGAACTCAGCTGAGCATCAGCTCTGAGAAAACATATGGTGCAACCAAGGAGGCTATGGTAACACCCGTGCTCTCTGCAGTCCGGCCCAGACCTGCCTGGCAGGCCCTCACCTGGGTTGATAAAGCTGTGGAAGTCGGCCATGATGCCCTCCTGCAGAGAGTACCTCACGCAGCCAATCTCACAGGGCAGGAAGCGCTGTGCACAGTGCGGGGGCAGCTCACCATGGCTAAAAATGTTCAAAAAATAAAAGACACCTCCAAGGAGAGCTAAAGAAAAAAATCAAAACACAACATGAGCGAGTGAGTTGTCTCCCACTTACCCCTTCTCCAAAAGCAAACCCTTTAGAACCATTTTCCCTGTGTTCTTACATTCTGCAAGGAGCTGGAAAAGAGAGGACCACTTGGCTATATGCAGCGAAGGAATCAAAAGTTTTCCAGTTACACCCACCAAGGATTAAAGCAGTAACCGCTCTTTGGATGAAGCAACAAAATCATTCAGACATGTAGCCCACTCTACATAAGTTAGCTGAACACATGCCCTGAACATGAGGGATGTGGTAAGGAAAGCTGAGACCCAGGGCCCACAAATAAAAGGGTCTTGGAGACAAAGTCAAGTAGAATTGTGTAGAAAATCTCCATGACATAAACTACGGAAAATTTAGTTCACCCCTTACTTTTTACCAGTATACCCGAGACCGTGTATAAATTATCTTAAGGGAAAAAAATGTGAGAAGGTCCTTCCCAGGACTGGCTACATTTAAGACTGTTACAAGTTTATTAATCTTCAATAAAGTCAGACCACAATTAATAAAAGCAGCCAGAGGGAAGAGTGTGGCTCTTATCAGCTCTGTTCTTCTCTGGGCTGAAACAGAAAATTCATCTCTACCTTCATAACTTAAGCGTATTTAGGTCTCTATGTATTTAAGTACCTAGTTATAAACACTTAGATCCATAAAGCATGTTCAATAACACACAAAGTGCTAGAAATCAACAGAATAGATTTTTGTTCAAAAAAAAAAAAAAAAAAAACCTCTCCAGGGCTACCCCAACAAAAGCGAATGTCCCAACCTGTTACCACTTGGGCACCACACTTCAACACCTGTAGTCAATTACTTCGAAATGCAGGGTCACAACAAACAGAACACATACTTACTGTTCAACACAGCCCAGTGTCTCGAGCCCCCAAATGTACCCAAGCAAATGCGTTAGGGCGACTCTACCTTGATCGCTCTTCAGAGACAAGCCTGACACATCCGGGGGTGAAACACTTGGCGTCAATGCCAGCAGGCCTGGCTTCCGCAGCGGGGTGCAAACAGGTCTCTAAAAGGGAAAAGAACGAACCACCACGCATGCTCTTGCTGAGCTCTTTACCCCACACGCTTAAATTTAGTAAAGCAGCACATAGGTTACTTCAGTACATCTCCAGGCTAACCAACCCACTGAGTAAACACGTTCACATTTGTGGACAACAACGATGGGAAAGGCAGATAGTGCAAAATCTATCAATACCCTGAACGACAGGGGAGCGGTAAATAACAAATGAGACTGTTGCTGAATTCTACTGAGTCAATAGCATGTGCCACCCCAGTGGCCGAAAGAACAGCATCTGCGAAATCTCTAATGCTGTCTGCTTTTCACTGGAAGTGAAAACCAGATCGAGCTGACTCCAAGTGTCAGTGAGGTGGCAGGGCCAACACGGCTTACTTTTCAAAGGGAAACATCTTAGAACAAATTGTAAGAAGGAGGAAAAATATCTAGGCTCACAAATATAAAAAAAAGTACAAATTAAACTGATTAGAGCTATTCAAACAAAGGCTCACAATAAAAATCTCTCAAAACAAGCAAACCTCTCTAGAATTTCAATCCATGTTGGCAGTTGGAAGGAAAAATGGAATTTCACTATGTAAGAATGGAAAGAACCCAGGAGGGGGGAAATGCAATTACCCTGCACTTTCTCGACACAAATCAAGAAGGCCAATCTTATTATTTTTATGTTCTATCTACACAAAAATCCCCCTAAATACGCTTTATTCAATGCTTACCTGTAAGGCACATATTTGCCAACATCTGCAAGTCTTGTTATGTCAGTATTTTAAATATAGCAGGGGCCTGGTTCCCAGTGTCTTTTAAAAAGAGGGACTGGTCCAAACTACTTTTAAACACCCAGGGAAAAAAGGTTCTTCGATCATAAAGAGTTGAAAGGGACACTTGGAGGTCCTCTGGTACAGGCCCTGGGGGCCACCATGCCCGCTGCCCATCAGAGTTCACTCACTGGGCAGGGGTCCCCCAAGGGGATCTCCTGGCCGCCTCTGCCACATTATATCAGCACATGCCCCAGTTCAGGCGCCCTCTGGGTTAGTAACAGGAGGCTTCCCGGTACCAGGGAGGAAAATGAAAACCAGCTTCGCACTAAACAACCCGGGCTGCCTGGTGGGCCACCCTGACATGCCCCACTTGCTTATCCAACACCTGCTGAACGTGTCCGGGCGCCAAGCAGGTGGCTGCTCCTCCCCGGCGACCTTTACCTGCTGCTCTGGAGGCCCAGACTCCTTTCCCTGGGCAGCCCTCCACACTCGAGCCATGTCTGCGTATTTCTCCTTTTCATCCTGGCCCAGGAGCTTGAGGACACGGCAGGGGAGACACAGAGAGAAGCAGTGGTGAGGCCCGCAAGCGGACGCCTGGACATCACGGGCTGGGGTTCAGGCTTCGGTTTGTTCCGGGCCCGGCGCAGGGTGCTCCCTCACCACCCCGGCAGGGGCCACGGGGTCGCTGTCCCTTCCGCCTCGCCCTCCCAGTGCCCAACTGCCCAGCCCACTGACGCCAGCCTTACCGCCCAGTCAGCAGAGCAGTAGGGGACGGCATCCGCCACACGAGCCACAGGCAGGCCCCGCCGCCGCAGCTCGGGGATCTTCTCCTGCACGAAGAAGTAGTAGGCATTCCTGCTGGCCTTGCGGTTTGGCATGACGAGCGCGGCCTGGCTTCGACCGACCTGGGCCAACACGCCTCCCAGGAGCCCTTGCCGGGCTCCCGCCCTTGATAACCGAGGCGGCGCCTGCGCGCGCAGACCCGCAGCTCTCAGCCAATCAGAACCCGGTGAGCAGCTGCATTGGCCGCGCTGGGTGAAAAAACAGGTCTGACAAGGAAAGATCCCTCCGCGTGCGGCGGTGGGGTTGGAGCACGGCAGCGGGTGTGAAGCATTCTGATTGGCTGGGATGAGCCGCGGGCGGGGGTGTTGTCACGTGGAAGGCATGGAGCAACTTGTGGGTATTATTGCGTAACATGGGTCCAAGCAGGGAGAGCAAAGAGGGCAGGCGAGTGCTTCGGTCCTTACTGGTTTGCGATCGACTGTAAAAGACCAACTGTGCCCAGTACTGTGAATGGTATACTTGGGGACGAAGTGAGGAGCAGTGCAAACGAGATCTTTTCCCTCAAGAAACTTACACAAAAAGGAACAAGAAATACAAAAACAAGTGATTTAACCAATATTGTTTCGTTTTCCCCCTTTCTTAAGTGACATCATTGTCGCAAAAAAAGTGTGGTTTTTTTAAATGTAGTTTTTAGTGTTAGGGAGGAAACAGTAAGAAGCTGAGATTTAAAATAATGTCCTTGAAACCCTGGCCAGGTGGTTCAGTTGGTTGGAGCATCATCCCATGCTCCAAAAGGTTGCAGGTTGGATCTTGGGTGAGGGCATATACCTATCTTGTGGGTTCAATCCCTGGTCAGGACAAGTCATGCAGGCAACTGATGCATGTTTCTCTCTCTCAAATCAATAAATATGTCCTTGGTGAGGATTGTAAAAAATCTAGGAACTCTAAAATAATGTCTTCGAATATTGTAGATTTAGTCTTAAAGTTCTGGTTCATTTTTTGTTAGCTTTGTTCCTAGAGCATATCTGGAACTACTATGAAAACGTTCTTGTTTCCATTATATTTTCTGATTGGTTACTGCAGGTATTGATTTTAGTGCAAATCTTGTGTACTTAGCCACCCTGCTGAACTCTGTCCTTTCCCTTCCACTGGTTTCAAGTACATTCAGGTTTGCTTCACTCAGTGGCTACCCATACGTGTTTTAATACATTTTTGTAACAAGCTATACAGTTAATAGGGATTCTTATCCTCTCTTCCCGAACATTAATACATAAATAGCTTAGAAAACTGTTGCTTCTCCCCACTTGGTCTCCCAACCTTTAGCAGCCAGTGAGACAGGCATCAGCAGAGTGGGAATGACAGGCAGGTGTGGCGGTCACCAGGGTGCAGAACCCTGGGTGCTTAGCAACAGGCAAAACTACAAGCCCTGGCAGGGCCATTCCCTTAAGCATTACCCCCTGGAGGTGACATCTAGGCCTCAGTGGTGTTTCAGCTCCAGGTCCATAAAGGCCCCCAAATCAGATAGAGCAGTGCCATTCTGCCATCAGGACCAGCTACACTGATCTGCTGGTGACAACCAATCAGTAGAGACCACGAGCAAGGGCACACCTGGAAAGCTCACCAATGCTCTACTGGGATTCTCCCCTGAGGCCTCCAGATAAAAGTCCTTGGTGTAGGGACCCAGTATGGCTCTCTCTATAAAGCTCCTGTGTCTTTTCCCATCCCCTTCCCCCATGTGTGTTGTCCGTGCCTCTCTCTTTCTCCCTAAGCTTCGAGGGCCTTTCTTTTGCCTCTATCACTTGTTTCCTGAGCCCATGTCTTTCAGGTCTGTGACATTCTAAGTCTTGTCTTGAATTCTTTCTTCTCTAGAACTCAAGTACTGAGATTGCTGAACCAAGGCCAAGTCTGTCGCCACAGAGATCTAACACCTGGTGGCATTTCCCCACTGCTAACAAACCCAGGCATCCACCACCTCACTTCCATCTCCCAGCTTGATCGTATCTGGGATTTTAGTTCCCCCTTATTTTTTTTATATGTGTTGAGACATAATTGAAGTACAATAAATCGAACGTACCTAAAGCATAAAACTTGGTAAGGTTTAACAGTAAGTGCATAACCGTGAAACCATCCACTGCCATCAAGGTGATGAACATATCTGCCCCTCAGAGTTTCCTTGCCACCCCCCTTAGGCAGCTTGAAGTCGCCCATGTTCACTGAGGCTCTGTTCATTTTTCTCCTTTGGTCTCTTTATTCTGTTTCATTTTGCAGTTTTCATTTCTATTTCATGTGTAATAATCTTTATTCTGCCATATCTAATCTGCTATTAATCCCATCCAGTGTATTTCTATATTAGATCATTTAATTTTCATCTCTAGAATTTCACTGGAGTCTTTTTTGTATCTTCCAGATTTCTACTTAGCATGGTCTGTATTTCCTTTACTTGAACAGGATTAGAATGTTATATAACAGTTATAATATGGAGTATAGTTATGATTATTTAATGTCTTTGTCTACTCTTTCCACCATCTGTGTCATTTTTGGATCTGTTTATACTGATAGATTTTTCTGCTTATTATGGGTTGTATTGTCCTACTTCTTTACAAGCTTGGTGATATTTGATTGGATGACCAAAGTAAATTTCACCATGTTGAATGCTGTGTATTTTTGTAGTCTCCTAAATATTCTTGTGCTTTGCTCTGGGCAAAGTTGCTTGGAAACAGTTTGTGCTTAGTTTTTCCTTCTTTCACAGCTAGTTTTTCTGCTTTGTTCTTTGGAATCAGAGCAGCCTTTAGGACTAATTTTCTCCTGTCCTGATACAACACCCTTCTGAGTACTCTGCCTGACAACCCTTGAATTTGGCTGATGGAAACAAACTATGTCTAGCCCTGTGTGAATGTCAAGGATTGCTCCTCTAATCCTCTCAGGTTGTTCTTTCCCTGGCATGGTGTGGGCTCCTCCCACACACGTGCTCATCAGTATTCAGCTAGAGATTTGAGGGAGATCCTCAGCTGATTTCCAGTGCTCTTTCTTTATGCTCCTCGCCCTCCTCTGGCACTCTGCCCTGCAAATGCTGGCCCCTCTGACCTACCTAGACAGCCGACATCACTTCCTTGTCCCAGAAAGACCTTGGGGCTCTGTCCACATTCCCCCTCTTGGTGCTGCCTTCTGGATACTCTTTCCAGGCAGCAACCTGGGCAATCACAGGGCTCACCTTTGTTGGTATCCGTTCTTTCAGGGATTACTCACCTCTGATCCCTCAAATCCAGTGGACAGAAAATATTGTTTCATGTATTTTGACCAGCTTTTTAGTTGTCTCAGGCTGCTGGATAGATACGTTCGAAACAGAACTTGTCACGTGAAGAACTGAAAGAAGAACATTCCAGATAGAGGGAACATCATAGGTAAAGGCCTCAGACAATGAAGAGCCTGGTGCATCCTGAGAACAGACAGGAGATGGGTGGTGGTGCTGCGGTGTATCCAGTCAGGTGGAGAGAGGTGTATCCAGTCAGGTGGAGAGCGGTACCAAGGACAGCATGAGCAGGCTGTGGGCGTGGCCAGTGTCAGGACTTACCTATCACTCTGAGTACAAGGGTGCTCATTTAAGAGTTTAAAAAGAATGTGATACGGTTTGCAGTTCAAGGTCAGTCTGGATGCTGCCTGGAGAAGAGGTTCGAAGCTTCACTAGTGAATCTGATGACAGAAGAGGGGGACCTGGACAGAGAAGGAGCAGTGGATACGGAACGAAGAGGGCGCCTTCCAATTTACCTTGTGGGAAAACACAACTAGCGGGTGGATTGGAAGTGGAAGCAAGAGAAAGGGGGAGTCCTAGGGTTTTGGTCTGAGTAATCTGGAGGCCAGTGGTGCCTATTTCCAAAATCACAAGGACGGGGGGAGGGAGGACAGTGCAGTGACAAAGAGGGTCCAACACTCCCCGTGACATCTATGACCCACGCCTCTCCTTTGATAACATGGGTTTTTTTTAGTCTTACTTAAAGAAAGTCCTAATAGCTTTTCTGTCTTTCTAACCAGATTGAACTTCCCATTCAGGAATTCTAGAGGGTTGCAGGTTTGGCTTCAGGGTGCCTGATGGGAGGGGAGGGGGATCAAGAATTCAGTTAGGACCAGGTTAATCTTGAAATACCTAGGGCCCTTGCCAATGGGGACATCAAGCGGGCAGTTGGCCAGGTCTGGAGCTCTGGGCTAGATGGAGTTTGGAAGTCAGCCCTGCAAAGATGGTGAGTTGGATGAGACCGTGTAGGGTGAGAGTGAAAAGGGGGAAAAAATAGAATCCAGGATGGGGCCCTGAGAAGTCTGCGAGGAGAGGGAAGCCCAGTAAGGTGACTAAGAAACCTTAGTCACTAAAGGTGACTAAGTCTGAGGAAGCAGGGAGAAGACCAGGAAAATGAGAGTGCGGTGTTTCTGGGAGGAAGTCTGCTGAATATCAGACTCTTTTGTAGGCACGATAATAAGTTGAATAGAAAAGAGCCTGTAACATAGGGAGGAAGAAAAGCCACAAAGATGTAAACAATTACGTTTGTGTGTATATAATGTCTGAACACCCTATTGGACAGTGTCCAGTGAGGAAAAACGATGCAAGTTAAGGGAATAGGAACCGAGGGAGGGTGCAATTTTAGGGAGGTCAGGAAAGGCCCTACTTGAGGAAATGGAATTTAAGAAAACTCCAGAAGGAAGTGAGGAAGTAAACCAGGAAGATGTCAGGCAAAGAGCATGCCAGGCAGAAGGAAGAGCAAGTGCAAGTGCAAAGGCTGTGGTGGGCACGTGCAGGCGTGCTTTGGGGGCGGCAAAGCACGTCTGTGGGGTAAAGTGGGGGGGGGCAAGGAGAGAGGGAATTGGAGAGGGGGCCAGAGCCCAGTCATGTAGGGCTTACAGGCCGTGGCAAGGACTTTGGACTTGAATCTAAATGGGTGACATGCCACTGGACATTGGGATGGCTTCTACTTTTTTAAAAATTTAATTTAATTTTTTTCCATCACCATCTATCCCCTCTACACCCTTCTCCACCTCCACCCGCCCCCGCCCCCTGCAATTACCACTCCATTGTCTGTGTCCATGAATTCTCTCTTTTTTTCCCAATCCCTGCCCCCCAGCCCCCTCCCCCAGAGCTGCCAGCCTGCTCTCTCTCTGAGTCTATCTGAAGGTGTGATTTTCAGCTGAGTGAGTGTTGTGAAAACCACCCAAGAAGACTCAGTATTTTAGGAACACATTTTTTCCCTGACGCTAGTTTAAGTGGAGGCCGGGACACTGTGCAGAAGGCGCCCTTCCACCTGGGCTAATTATAGCAGCAGTAGCAGCCAACAGCCTTGAACGCTGCTGTGTCAGACTCCCTGCTAAACGCTACGCCAGCACTACCTCATCGCTCCACAACCACCTGCCAAATAGGCTTACGACGCCCCCACTTTGAAGACTGGAACACTGAGTCTTAGCGGGGGAAGCGGCTTCCCCGGCCGCATGGCCCTTGAGCGCTCCAACCACTCTGACACAGGCGCTGCAATACCTACCGCCTGCAGTCCAGGCTGGTGCTAGAAATGCTCCCATACCGCTCAAGGTGCAGGCTGGGCATTAGAAATGCTCTGGCGTGGTCAGCACATGGTGCTTCGCCAAAGTCGCAAGGGGCATTTCCAACCCCCCCCCCCCCGTCTCTAGATAGGGCCTGAATGCCCAGCCTCCTTTCAAGTGACTCCCCCAGGTCTGGCTGGCCCTCCGGCACTGGTCTGCACACCTGCAGGCTCCGGGCAGGGGTGCGGATTCTGCCTCCTTCTCTCCCTGCGTTGTCTCTCTCGCTTGTTGTTGCCTTCCCCTCTTGCTGCCCTGCAGTCTTGCTGGCCTGCTTGTTTGTCCCTTCTGGTGCTCCTGTCATGAGCCCTTACCTGGGAAAGGTCTCTACTTGCCTCCCGCCCCACCAATACATCCTCCACCCCCTGGGCAGCATTGTTTGGCTGAAACCCAGTCTGCTCTTGTTCTTCCTCTGAAGTCTCCGTGAGGGTGGCCCACTGCCTGAGGGACTACGTTCAGACGAGGTGGCCTGGCTCCCTATGGCCTGCGGTCAGCCTACCTTTCCTGCCTTGTTGCTGACTCTGCCGTTCGAGAGGCCGGGTTCCTGCGGAGACCCGCTTTCGCCTCTGCTGTTACCTGTTACCTGGGCATCTGCGCTACTTCTAGATCCACATCTGCTTCTAGAAATTCTGCCTGGACCATGTTTATGACTTAGCTCAAGGCCCTAGCTGGATGGCTCAGTGGGTTGGAGTGTCATGCCCTATACTAAAAGGTTGCAGGATCCCTGGTCAGGGCCTGTATGGGAGGCAACCAATCGATGTTTCTCTTTAACATCAATGTTTCTCTCTCTCTCCCTCTCTCAAATCAATGACCATAGCCTTGTGTGAAGATTCAAAAGAATGAGACCTAGCTCAGGGATTGTATCTCTGAGCAGCACTCCTGATGGGTAACGGACCCCTTCCCCTCTGTTCCCCCACCATTCCCAGTACCTGTCCTAACAGAGGCCCTGCGACACCGTCACATTTAAAGAGCACAAACCTGCCTCTCCTCCCCCCCCCAACACACACACGACTCTCACTCAATGGGACCCTCTGTGACATGAGGGACTGTGACTAATGCATCTTTAAATTCCTATTCATCTTGAATTTCTAGACAGCATAGATTTTGGAATATAGCAGGTGCTCACGAAACGTGAATAGAATAATGAATTCAGGGAAGAGAGGAGAAGAGATGAGGAGGAAATAGCGAGAAGAATACCCTGGAATAGTTTGTAATCAGACAAATCCACACAGATCATCTCCGTGAGGAAGGCACCCACTCAGCACCCGGGGGAGGCAGACAGAGTTAACGCTTTTGTGGGAGAGCCTTGCCCATGACCCCAACGCAAAGGTCAAGGCTGCCACTCCTTAACTAGCTTTGAGAGCCCACGAGACCCTTTTCTTGTTCGAGCTGCTTCCTCTCTGGCTCGTTTTCCGGGGGTGAAGTCATCAGATGACATATTTGCTTTGGCTCATTTCCCTCCCTTTGGTCCATCTTTGACCTGTGCTGTGCAGAAGGCCTCTAGGAGAATGCTTGGGGCTGAGATGCAGTCTCCCAGCTGAATCACTCACCCGGCACCTAAGGCCTGGGTGAGATACAGAAAGACAGACCACCTTTCACCTTTCCCCTCTGGGCTGAGGGATGTCACTGGACACCTGGAATCTGCTCTCTGGCTCAAGTTGGTCAATACTGTTTCCGGTCTCCAAAGGATGGTAACAGTGAAACAAAAGTGAACACCGGAGACAGGGCTTCTCCAAGGGAGGCAGCCTTCCTCCCTCCCTGGCTCCGTAACTCAGGGAAATGACAGGCCAACCCACCGTTCGGCTCCCAAGGAACTTGACTAACTGCCGGTGACTGAGACGGACGGAGAGCAGGTGTCTGTTTGGGGACTCCGCACCTGGCTGAAGATACAGGCCTGTCACCTTGTCTCCTTTCTCCAGGGGTGTCCCGCAGGCTGAGCAAACGGTGGTACAGCTTTTGTCCAGTGACTTTTCCTATGTTGTAGAAACACCAGAGCACAGAGACAACTATGAAGGAGAAACTAGGGACGAACAACAACCCTAATCAGCGATAACCATGGCCCTCTAATGCTGCTTCCACTGCTGCTTTCAAAGGCATTTCCCATATTCGAGACCGTGCCCTAAATAGAACCGCATGTTCTTCTGTGACTTCAGGCTCTTTTGTCCGCACATTCTCCCTTGGCTGGACCTCTGTGGGGACAGCACGATCGGACAGCCCAGGCAGGGGCGGCCACTCACCACTGGGGTCTGGCCTCGGGGTGGGGCAACCAGATGTAATTCAGCACCAGTGCCTCAGCAATTTGATCTGAAGCCTGAGACAGCAGGCGCTTGTTGTGAATCTGCTTGGAGAATGCGGAATTTTCAGCGCCTTCTCCCAGTCTTTTCCTTATTATACGCTCTTGGCAGGACAGCTTCTAACATTTTTTTGGCACCCTGTCCTTTCTATTTGCATTTCCTTCCTGGGAGGCATTTTCTTAATGAAACCATTTATTCCTCAGTCGGAAAAGGCTTCCAGGTTGAAATGCTTGCAGTTTTCAGCACAGGTGCCCACGGCCTCTGGTATTTTTGATATTGTTGTTGGTTAATTTCTTGCTGTAATTTAGATTTTTTCGAAATTTCTAACTCCCTGCAGGTGGTTGTGAAGAGGGGGAGGATGGGGAAGATAAACCCAGCAAGGTAGCACCAGGGAAGGAAAGATGAACAAAACTTAGGCAAGAAACTTAAAAAAGAACATGAATAGATACCACGGCACAGAAACTCTGACTATATTTAAAACTATTGAATCGTACACTTTAAATGGGTGAATGGCATGATATGGGAATTATGTCTCAATAAACCTTTTTTTAATGGTACAGAAGGAAGGGGGAGGGAGGCCTGGTATCGGTTTGGAAGTGACGCGGCCCGATCGCTGCTGGAAGGCAGATCAGCGCGCAGCAGAGGCGCCGCGATGCTCTCTGTGGGCCTCACGAAGGCCTACGGTAAGCAGGATTCGTGTGCGTGCACGCCCCGGCGCCGGCAGGGAAGTCTGTGTTGGCGAGGCTTCAGCTGCGTTATATTTATAACCATGTGGTTGCTACCGGCTACCAGCAGGTCTCCTCGCGCCGGTTCACTTCTCTTTTTTCCGTGTCCTCATTCTGTTCCGAAACGCCGCGTTGACAGAGAGGCCTGCGAGTCCATGCGCCCGCACGCCACGCAGGGGCTTCCTGGGCCCTGCTCCGGTCCCACGCGGGTGGGACTACATTCTCACCTGTCTGTCTCTGGCTGCAGCGCCTAGTCTGAAGGATTGGGGACCCAGAACCTCCCTCTGCTGTGAAGATGCATCTACACCTCCGCGCCCGGGCCTGTGTCTTAGGATAGATGAACAACTGGATTGGACTCCGAGGCTCATTCGCAAACAACGTGACAGCTTCCCAGGCACACGCGTGACTAGGTGACTAGGTTGTGCTTCACAAACACCCGTGTTTCAGAAGCACTTGAGGAGGGCAGTTGAAATGCAGATTCGCAGGTTGTCCCCAGAGTTTCTGATCTTGTAGCTTTTAGCAGAGCCTGGGAATCTGCATTTGGGACACCTATTAATGTGATCCTGCTGCTCAGCGTTCCAAAACCACCCTTGGAAGAGCACCCCAATCCTGGCATTACCCTGCCATCTCCACCAATGCAGCAAAATAGTCCCCCCCATCCCCCTCCCCCGTCTCCATCCCTTCGGTTCACGTTCAGAATCACTAGATGTGACCTTGAAGTTCCTCTGCACCCTGTGCCACCTTGCCAAAAGCATGTGTGTGATGGAGGGGCACTCGCTGAGACCCAGTCCTGTGCTTCCCCCGTCCCCCTGGGATGGGCTGGGGCCTGTCCACTCAGGAGGTGGCAGGCTAGACCAACTGGACCTTCCGGCTAGAAGACAGACATTCAGAGTAGGTGCTACTCAGAAAACGAAACCTGAGGGGTGGGGTTGGGGGGGGGTGGACAGGGCCCTGCATTCTGTGACTCACTCCAACTCCATGTGGATGCACACATAGGCACACACTGCAAGCACACGGTCACTGTCTGCTTCCCCACACGGCAGTGTCCTTTGTCCCAGTCCATTTCCTCAGCTGTTATGTCCAAGTTTTGCGTAAAATGACATTGTTATGTATGCTTAGATCCTTAAGGCTACTCAAGCTCTGCTGTGTGCTAGGCATGTGTGCCCATGCACATGCATGTGCACGCACACATGGGAACACAATACCAATCCATCATCATGCTAACCCTCCCATCTAGATGTGCCTTTCAGGATGGGAAGGGCATGTGCTTTGGAGTCAAAAGACCTCAGTTCAAATCCTACCTCTGCCCCTTCCTACCTACCTGATCTTAGGGAAGTTAATTAAATTCTCGGGACCTGAGTTTCTTTGTGAGTATGAAATGAGAACGCTGATAACACAGCTAGGCCTAGGACCAAACGGGAACCCTAGGACCTGCTTCAGTTTTATTTTCCATTTTATTTTTTTCATGTATGAAAGGAAAAGCTGGTGTTCTTTTTTAAGATTTTATTTATAGAGAGAAGGGAAGGGAGAGAGAGAAACATCAGTGTGTGGTTGCCTCTTGCGCCCCCCTACTGGGGACCTGGCCTACAACCCAGGCATGTGCCCTGACTGGGAATCGAACTGGTAACCCTTTGGTTCGCAGGCTGGCGCTCAATCCCATGAGCCACACAAGCCAGGGCATTAGCCGGTGTTCTTAATGGCAAACATCAGAAATCATCTCTGGCCAAAGCAAGCAAGGGGGAAACGTATGAGAGCGTCTCGAGAGCTTGCAGGGCTGCCAGGGGGCTGAGGAGCCAGGTGCAGGAAGTAGACTGGAACCTGAGGGGTTCATAGCCAAGGCTGTGGCAAAATCACACCTGGAGCAGTCTGGTGGCCTGCCCTCCACACTGCTGACCTGAGTCCTAGATGCCACTGCCCCTCTCCTGCAGTGCAAAACTATTCTCTGCTGTCTCTCTCTTCTCGTCTCACTTGCTCCAGGATTCAAAAACTCAGAGCGAGAGGGGGTCCCAGGCCACTCAGGACCAGGCCTGTACTTGGGTTGTGGTGGTTGGGGATGGCTGTAGACGTTTTGGCTTCCACAGTTGGTGCTCCTCAGAAATACGGGCATTCCAGAGGTCAAACAGCCATAAAAGACCACTGTGCAGTAGTCGATTCTCGTCACTTCCAAGTGTCACTTCTCCTCCCCCATTTCCATCATACAGTCCTGGTTAAGCTCCATGGGCTCCTTCTCTGAGTCTCCAGGAGCGCACCTGCCGGTTTTACCACCCATGAATTCTGTGGTTCAAGGACCCAGCACCGCAGGA
Organism: Anoura caudifer; assembly: GCA_004027475.1. NCBI lineage: Eukaryota > Metazoa > Chordata > Mammalia > Chiroptera > Phyllostomidae > Anoura > Anoura caudifer. Next base: position 65,692 of record PVKU01003742.1, read on the forward strand.
GGGCCATCTCCCTCATCCCTGTAGCCCAGGCTCTTAGCACCCAGTAGATGCTACACTATGTTTGTGAACGTACATTTCTCCGCACGCACAGGCTGCTTTCTCTCTCTCACACACACAGACACATACACACACAGGGCACAGATCCACTGATAACATGTAAATAAGCCGTGTGAACGCGCCCTGCAACCTGCAACCTGTTGGGCAAACGCCCTTGATCTTGGCCAAAAGGCTGAGAAGCCTCACATTGGGCCCCAGGAAGCCGACATATTGTTTATTTCATTCTAGTTTTACATATTTTCTGTTTAACGAGCTACGTGCCCTTAGTCGTGTTTTAACAGGAGGAAGTCAGGACGCGGGATTCCCGGCCCCTTTTTCCAGTTCCACGGGGCATCTTGCTTTACTGCCTGTCAGAAGGGGCTCCAGACCAGACACCAGACGGAGGGGTGGGGGTCCAGCCCAAACACATCATCCCCTAGCCTAGGGGCCTCTCTGATAAGTCTCCCCAAGTCCCAGCGGGTCCCCGACCTGTCCCTCTCCCGCAGCCCACGCGGCCCGAGCCCTGTGCACGCCCCGCCGCCCCCGCTCGCGTCCCCAACCACGGTTCTGGCTTGCGCTCTGCGCAACCCGCGCGCCCTCCCCCGGTGCCCCCGGTGCACTTGGCGACTCGGCGCTGGCCGCGGGGCCGGCACGTGACCCAGAAACTTTGGAGGCCGCGGGGCGGGAGGCGGGCGGCGCTGCGGGGCGGAGAATCGCCGCCAGGCTCCTGGCGTGCGGGAGCTGGAACCCGAGCGGGAGCGGGAGCGGGAGCCGGAGCCCGAGCGGGTGCGGGAGCCTGAACGGCAGCGCGCCCGGGCCCGTCCGCGCGGTCCGCCCGGGGCGGCGCCCAGGGACGCGGACAGCTGCTCGCGTTCGCCCGCCGCCGCCGCCGCCGCCTCTGCCTCCCGGTCGCACAGACAGATCCCCGCGCGGGTGCAGCTTCCCACTTCGCGCCCTCGCTCGTCTGGATGGGAAGTTAGGGAAGATGGACAGGGTCTCGCTGGCGTGGATAGCTCTCCTTTGGCTGACGGGTAAGCGGCCTTTCCCGCCGACGCCGGGAACTTTACCGGTATTCTCGCAGGGGGGTCTCAGCCCCCGCCACCCTCACGGCCCCGCTTGTGCTGAAGGCCGCGGAGCAGGCGGGCGGCCAGTGGGGGAGGGGCTGTGTGTTTAGCATGATGGGGGGGGCGAGGAAGGGAGACGATGGAGAGGCAGGTGTCTGACCCGATGCAAACGGGAGACCGACCTTCCTTCTGAGCGTGCATTTCCCCGTCCAGACAGCGGCGCTTCCTGAGTTTGCAGCGCTGGGGGAAGCCTGGCTGGACAAAACGGAAGCTCGGAGGAGACTGATTAATTAAGGAAACTGGTTTTCTGGGGGTGGGGGTGGAGGAGTGTCTCCTAATTCCTTCCCTCGAGAAGCTGGGAACCAGGGGCAGTCTCGGGGCGGGGTGGGGGTGGGGGTGGGGGGAAGAAACGGGCTTGGAAGCCCCATGGGTTTGGAGTTTAGGGCCCTGCTGTTTCTTAATTGGGCCATTTGGGGAGTGGCCCCACAATTAGAGAGGACCCTCCCTCCCCCCAGTAAACATAATCTGCAGAGATACTCAGGAAGTAAGGTTCTCCCAGCCTGTAGCATCCTGCAGCTGGGTCCAGTGTTGGGGGCGGGGTCCCTCCTTCTCGTGAACTTTCTCCCACCCTCTGGGGTCTGCAAAGGCTCTTGTTCCTAACAAGTTGTCCCCACCGGATGCTTCTGCACGTTTCAGGGACAGGGGGCCAGGCAGGGGGGCCAGCCCTGAGTCTCAAAGCAGCCCTGCTTGGGCCAGGGTGTTTGGAAGGTTGGGGTTGCCTGCACAGGCCTGAGACAATGACCATGGAGACCAAGTGAAGGAGGGAAGGGACAAGAGACCAGACAGGTTGTGAGGACAGGGTGAGGGCAGTGAAGGAGGGCAGGAGTGAAAAAGCAAAATAGCACCCCCCCCAAAAAAAAAATGAAATCTTGTCCCTTCTGGGAGCACGTACCGGAAGACTTGGGAGAAGTAAGTCAGTGAGAAAGAGGGAACACGTTCAAAATATCTCAGGCAAGTCGACAAAAGAGGGTAAGATACACTTCGGAAAGGCAAACCCTGTGTCCCCGGGCTTCAGAGTCAGGTTTCTGACTGCCTCCGGTTTTCCAGCTCCACACGGAGGGCCCTGACTGGCCCTGGTCCCCTGCTGGGTCCAGTTTGGGGGGGGGCCCTGAGCTGACTGTCTCCCTCCCACATTATTCAAATGTGAATCATCTCTAATTTCAGGGTTGGGTTGATCCACACACACCCCCCACCCCTGGCCTCCCGGGACCTGCCACTCCCCCTCACTGATTCTGAATGTCCTCAACTTGCCTCTTCTTCTCCGTTATCAGATTCCAGGGTAGCCTTGGCCTTGAGCCTGTATCACACCCTCCCTGAAGTCAGCTAGGCACCTGGGGAGGGGTCCCTGAGTCAGGTGGTCTCCAGCTCTGTAGGGAGTGGGGACAGAGGGAAAGAGCCCTTGCTAGATGGCTCACAGCTTCTGTCGAAATGCAGTCCCATCGCTGGTAGGCACCAAGGCCATCCAGTCCAGCCCTGTGACTTGGTAGCAATGGAGGCTCAAAGAGGACACCCACGAGCAAATGCCTGCGGGGCTGCGGTCCGAGCCCCATTCTCTCAGCCCCGGGGCCAGTGGGATTGGCTGTCTTCTGAGCTGCCTCTCTGAGGTTCTCGTGGAAAGGGGGTTTGTTTTGTTTGTGTTGTGAGGGGTGGGCTGCTTTGTCTGTACCTTCCTCCTTTTGCACCTGGAGAGGCGGCCCCAGCCTGGATGCTGGCAACAGGTTAGTGAGCAGGGCCACCAGCTGTCAGACGCCTGGGCTTCTGTGCACTGCAGGTGAGGCTGGCTCCCCCGGACTCACTTAGCACCTGCCGCCATCCCCTGATCCCGGCTTCTGCCCGCCCCCGCCCCCCCCCCCCCTGAGTGAAGTGGAGGCACCAACAATGGCAGTGGGGGAGGGGGCGGGGGAGGACAGACGGAGGGAATGGATTCAGACTCATCCTCCCCAGGAAACCATGGGAGGAAAGGTAAGACATTTCAGCCCAGCCCAATCAATGAATTCTCTCTTGTGGGGGTGGTGGAAGGGAGGGAGGAAAGGACAGATTAAAAATGAGTCAGAGAGCCAGGGGGAAAAAAAAAAAACAACAAAAATCCTCGCACTCTCCCGGTCCCTCCGTCTCCTCCCCCAGCTCTCCTCCCCTCCAGCTCCCAGGCTTCTCTCTTTTAAGGCAGGCTGAGCAATTTCTAATCAACACTTCAGTGTTTTCCTCAGGCTCTCGCACAGCTCCTTCCTGGTCTTTCATTGCTAAAATGCTGGCTCTCCCTCCGCTGCAGATTCAGCCTGATGCTTCCTCATTGTTGTAGGGATGTCGCTTCCTGTCCGAGATTGTGTTCTGGTGTCATTGTGTTCTGGTGTCGTTGTCCTTGTTGTTCCCGACAAAACAAGATGCTCGCCAGCTGTTAGTGTAGCAACAGGTGTGGCAGAGCAGGAAGACGGGCAGGAGGCTCCCCGCTTTGCCTTTGTCCCCAAACGTGGATGGTGTGGGCTGTGACCCTGGGGGGAACACACTCTGAGGGCGGGTGATGTGTTTTCCTGGGACTCTTTTCCGTTCTGATGAAGACTTTTTGCTCTAGTAGCATTTCTTCTGGGTCCCTCTTGGTTTCATTCATTCATTCATTCATTTATGCCTCCTACAAGCATGTATGAAGATCCTGGGGTTTCTAAGGATTGGGGTAGGTGCTGAGAATCAAGAGGTAAAAGACAGCTCTTGCCCTCAAAGAGTTTCAGTCTGCGCAGTGAGGAAAAGGACCTGTGATGGGAGCCAGGGAGCCACACAGGTGCCAGGGACGCACATCCAGCCCATACCTGGGGGCGGTGCACAGCTCTGAGGGGGACCCAGGAGAGGCAATGGCCCGGTTGAGACGTTTATTCACGCATATCAGCGGCTGGGTTCCTGCCATGTCCTGGCATTGTGTAGAGCAAACAGACAAAGCAGACTCGGTCCCTGCCTTCAGGGAGCTCACAGCCCGGTGGCAGACACACCAGTGACGAAACTGTGATCAGCGTGTGCAGAAGCAGTAATGGGGACCTGCAGGCGTGCTGTGGGTGGGTGGTGGCTCCACAGGGCTGCTGACCCAGCCTGCAGCGGGCAGGGAGGCATCCAGGCTGTTCCGTGGTCTGGCCAGCATTCAGGTAGATGCCTGGTGACTGGGTGGGGACCGACATGGGTGTGGAGAGATAAAGTGCTGTGAGCCCTGGAGAAGGAAGAGGCTGTCTCAGAGTCGGCCGGCACCTCACTCCCATTGTCTTCTTCCCCATCCTGCATGCCTTTCCATCTCTCCCCCGCCTCTGTTCTGTGGTCCCCCCACGGAAGGGACCTTGTCCAGCCCAGAGCATCTTCCTTCCACAGCGTCTCACAGCTCTCCCCACTCCCCAGCCTCCCTCAGCCAGATGCTTCTCTCTGGACCAGGTCAGGGGGCTTCCCTCTGTATCCCCATCACTCCTTAGGTTCTGGACTCACTCAGTCCTGCTGGCTGGCCCATTTGCCAGACCTAGTGCCAAGCTACAGCAGTCTTACTGCGGTGCTGCACTAATATTGGTCTGGCCAAAAAGTTCGTTTGTTATTTTCCGTGAGATGGTTCTAAGAGCACTTTGGTTGTCTGTAACTTCATTCTATACAATTGTGTTAGATTGTACTGTGACTGCTGTCCTATCAGAGCACGTCCTAAAAAAACCCTTTAAAATTGGTGAAGTTTTGTGTCGCCGTTTAAATATTGAAGATGGAAGAAACTACACAACATTTTTGGCCTAGTATGCTTTATTATTTCAAGAAAGGTAAAAATGTAACTTAAATGCAAAAAAAAAGATTAGTGCAGCGTATGGAGAAGGTGCTGTGATTGATCGAACACGTCAGAAGTGGTTTGCGAAGTTTCGTTCTGGAGATTTCTCGCTGGATGATGCTCTGTGGTTGGGTAGACCAGCTGAAGTTGATAGCGATCAAATCGAGACATTAATTGTGAACAATCAATGCTCTACCCCGTGGGAGATAGCTGACATACTCAAAATATCCAAAGCAATAAGGTTATTGGTGAAAATGAAAAATGCGCCTTTTACGGAAAAAACTAAATGAAGTTCATATTAAGAGACAGGACCCGAGAGCTTGGTCTTAAGGCCACAATTAGCTGCAAGAGAGGTGAGTACCTGTCAAGCCAGATTAAACCCTTGAAGTTCTGTTAGTGACAGAAGGGGACCGTTAGCATCTCCATCTCCAGAGTGATGAGTTTGTAAAGCTTGTGTAACATTCAGATGGAGCATAAAATGGAGCTCAGGTGAGAGAGCTAGACTGGAAACATGGAGAAGTTAACAAAAGGATCTTTCTCTCTCCCTTCTCCTCTCTCTAAAAGTAAATAAATAAAATCTTTTTTAAAAAAACGTTAGCAAAGGTTAATGAGAGCTTTCTTCTGGGAGTTCTCTTCGTGCAAATGGCTGGCCCACCCTAGCAAGCTGCCCCACCTGAACGAACTGGATCAGACAGTTTCCCCAGTGGCTCTGTCCTGCGGGGTAGAGACTGACCTCTTTAGGACAGCTTTGGTCACGCTGGAACAGCAGGTGAGCCAGCCAACGGGAGCTCACCTCAGATCTCTGGGAGATGAGGTGGCACAGACAAGGAGGATGGATGCCCCTCCCTGGCTTTCATCTGCATGGTGGTGGCAGAGAACAGGAAGCATGGCTCCCCTGGACACGCAGAACATGCGCTTAATGAGTGGCGCCCTCTGTGTGCAAAGCACCAGCGTGCTGGCTGCAAATGACAAGTAGGCCATGAGCAAAGGCGGTGTAGGCAAGGCCAGCACTGGCATTTACCACAGCCCCACGGAGAAGGGGAGAGATGCTGCGTGCGGGGGTCTCGGGGGGAGAAGATGTGCGAGGATGCTGTCGTAGTTTCTCAAATCTCCACGTGGTACATCTGGTCACCCTAACTCTAAAGTGACCAAGCAGTCAGGTATCAGGGTGGCAAACGAGAAACTGATCCTGGCCAATGTAAGAAGGAAGGGAATTTATTGGGAAGAAACTGATTAACTTAAAGAATTGATGGGAAAGCTGCAGGATCAGACTTAGATTATTAGGCAAACACCAAGGGAATGCCTAGTATTCTTTGTCAACCCTTCATTTTAGTTTATTTTTTCACCCATGTATTTCAGGAAGACTAATGGTTGCTATTTTGGGGGCAGGGGGTTCAAGCTGCACTTTCTTTGCCTTTAAATCTCAAGCCCGTGCGTCCACCTACAGTGGAGAAGCTTTCTCTCCTTGTCTGGACCGTGGATCAAACATGGTAGAGATGCTTGGACACACCTTATCCATCGTATGCTTAGAAAACTTGCCCATCAGTTTCCCCTCAAACAATGTCTTAGGAAATGGGCACATATTAAACATGTGAAGGCAGAGATTTGTATTGTCAGAGTGAATCGGGAAAACCTTAGATGTCTGAAGGTGAAGACATGCTAGGGAATGGGAACTTCTCTCTCTCTTTTTTTTTTCCACTGATTTTGAGAGAGAGAGGTCGGGGAGGGGGAACATTGATGTGTTGTTCCACTTATCTGTGCATCCATTGGTTGATTCTTGTGTGTGTCCTGACTGGGGATCAAACTCATGACTTTGGTGTATTGGGACAACACTCTAACCAACTGAGCTACTCAGCCAGGGCTTAGGGAATGGGCATTTCTAAGGTCAGATCCCACTTCTGGGACTTCAGGAGTTCAAGGATGGGTGAGCTGTACACACGACTGCTAAAAATGCCTGCCTCTAGCAGGGCTGATTTTCCGTGACTTTTGCAGTGATCTTTGGTTCTCCACAGTGGGGCTGGGCTCTCAGCTCTGCCTCCCAGAGATGCTGGCACGAATAGCTTACTACTTGCAGGGAAGAGGAACTTGCTTTGAAAAAATGAAAGTGCTAAAATAAGAATAGCATTGCCTCAGACACCGCTTTTGTTCATCTCCCAAGAATACAGCTTTCATGGACAGAATCCTCCTCTGCCCATGAGAATTGGGCCAGGGCCTTCTTTGGCCATCTAGGGAGGCACTGTCTGCACTTGGAGCTGAGCTTGCCCAGCCTGGGGAGGATGTACCTGGGGCACAGAGCTGAGTCGGGGCTACCGCTCTGAGCTGTCATTCACTCCTCTCCTTTAGGCAGCTGTCCTGGAGATTGGCCAGAACCCATTCTCTGCACTGAGGACGCACCCTTTCATTGGTTCATTCTCTCCCTGATGCATTTCCACACATGTGAGCTTCTGCCACATCCGTGACCTTGCTGAGCTGAACATGGGGATCCGAGTCAGTCACATCTGGGTCCCTGGCCTCAGGGACCTCCGACTTAGAAACCCAGTTCATATGGAAGTTCTCAGGATCGAGGACTGGTCTTTTGTATATGTCTTTCCAGGACTTAACATAGGGTTTTAAAAATATGTTTCTGGCCCTGGCCCGGTGGCTCCGGTAGGAGCGTCGTCGGGATATACACCAAAAGGTTGTGGGTTCGATCCCTGCTCAGGGTGTGTATGGGAGGCCGCCAATCGATGTTTCTCTTTCACATCGATCGATGTATGTTTCCCTCTGTCTCGCTCTTCCTCCCTCCCTTCCTCTGTCCTTCCGTCCCTCTCTCCCGTCCTGTCTGTAAAAAAAATTAAAATGATGAAAAAACTTATCGCTGGGTGAGGACAGAAAGAAATACGTTTCCTGTGGAGTCTGAATTAGCGCAGGTTTGCCGTGGGTGAGAGGCATAATAGAAACAGAGGGAACAGTCTGGGGGTCACAGGATCCCTGCGAATGCAGAGCGCCGCCTGTGACCTGCAGCGCGCCCTCTCCTGCCGACGAGCTTAGGGTCCTACGTTGACAGACGTGCCCTGGTCTGTCAAGGTTTCCTGTCCGCCCTCTCGCTCTGGCTTCCCAGAGCACACAATTTAGCTTGCGGGACAAACACAGATTTTTCCGCACCGCTGTCAGTTTCTCTGTAAGAGTTGGAAGCAGAAGTCCCTGATGGTGTCACCGATGCCTGGACCCAGAGCCCCGCCTTCACGCTGCACATACGCATGCGCATACGGAAGCCTTCTGTAACTATTACCTAGCAGCGGGGACGACCATCTGACATTAGGGATGACAGAGAAGGGGCAGATTTGAGGGCAGTTTAGCCTTAGTGAGCAGCCAAGGGTGGTGAGGGCCGGAGAGGAAATTCCCCAAGTTAGAAATACTCTCCAAGGCAGAAGGTTGGGAGCAGCCCAGCAGAGAGCTGGGAGAAAGGACGAACCGGCTCGTAAGTAAGAGGTAGTAAGAGAGAGATGATGAACGAGACTCAGGAACACTTAATTCAAAGTAGCTGTTAAACATGCGGACACAGCATACAGGAGTTGCAGGCTTGGGACATAGCTGGTGGTTGGAACCACAGGACAGAGGTAGGTTTCTTAGGCTGCACGCAAGATGAGTAATTACTTCAGAGAGGCTGAAATTGTGCATTTATTTTCCTGGCTTTCAAAGACATCATTCTGAGCCTGTGTAGACTCCAGCCTGAGAAGCACCAGGTTTTTGGTGAAACAGAAAAACAAAGAACGTGTGAGAGGTGGGACCCAGGCTCAGGGCTGCTGAGCCCCAGGTGCGCCAGCGGTGTCCACAGGGCCTTCCTGTCTCAGTCCTCACCCCAGCAGGCTCCTGTCTCCAAAGGCCCTCTCTGAGGGCAGGACAGGGGTCCCATGAGAGGTGTTTTTCACACGGGGTGGGCAGGCAGCAGCATCACAGGGTCAGGTTCGGATCAGTCTCGCCTGAGGGACAGAGGAAAGAATACCCAAGCCGCAGGACAGGGGCTGGCATTAGGGCCCAAGGCTTTTTCTCTCGGAGTGGGACAAATGGTTACAAATCAGGTGGAAACAGAGTGAGTCTAAGATACACACAGGTGGAGGGAAACTAGGCTGCTCAGAGGGTGCAGGTGACCCAAGCTGTCACTTGGGATCCACGTGAAGCCCCTCCCCAGTGGAAATGGGGTCCCTAACAGACTTGGCCAGGCAGGCATGGGAATCGGTGGCATCCGTTCTGCAGTGGGACGCTCACGGAGCTCAGGCAGGCCTCGTCGTTTTCAGCTTTCTCTGTAACCCTTCACTCCTGTCCCTCCCAGACCCAGTAAACGGACATTCCTCGAAATTCCTAGTCCTGGTTCCTCCAGCTGTCCAGATCTGTCCTCAGCTTAGAGTCCCCTAGGGTCCCATTGGACTGCGCATGTGCACACAGACAGGCGCTGGGTCGCCCTCCACCGCTGACTTCTGGGGCCACCTGTGCGGTGGTGCCGGGACGAGCACCCGAAGGACTGTCGCTGTGGAGTGCAGGCTTCCCAGTCCGCCTTTCCGGGGCAGTTCTGCCGTTCTGCCCATGCAGACTCAGCGTCGCACGCCCTGCTGGATGCGTGTCCCTGGCTGCAGGTTCACGGCTGCAAGGTCAAGGCTGACCCTGGCAGCAAGTGGCACAGCAGTTACTGAGCGCTTGCTCTGTACCGTGTGACCCTAAGTGCTCAGGATGAGATGGCATTTCACCCCCTGACAACTCCAGGCAGCAGTCACTGTTGTTTGCTTTTACGGAGGGACCTGAAGCTCCGCCACCATGCATCATTCGCTGGGGATCTTGAAAGGAGGAGCCGGTAGCACTTGGATTCTAATTTAGGCCTGGCTCCAAGATCCCTGCCTCTGGCTGTCAGGCTGAAGGGGGCAGATGCTTCTGAGAGTGTGTTCCTCTTTCTCAGGGTCATGAGTTCATGTCCATGTCACGGAAGACGCTGAGAACTGAGTGACCGCTATTAATAAGTAAAGGAGTCCAGCGGCCTGGTCAGTGTCTCACCTCTCGTTAGCAGAGAACAGAGCTGGGGAGGAGGTTGTCCTTGCTAATCATCTAATGAACAAAACACCACACTTCGCTCTCTGGGAAAACAACGCTCCAACACTTCCACGTGCCACCTGCCTCCTTAGCTGGTTTTATCCTACCTAGAAAGGCTAGCACACCGAGTTCTTAACTGCGCCTGAGTACGTAGCAGAGCTGACAGGTGGCGGCGTCCAGTGCACAGCATTGTGCTGGGAACAGTGCCTGTCACTGGTCACCCGACTTCAGCCCCTGCTGATCAAAGTCACTTGCCCTCTCTGCCCCATTGCAGTTGCCCAGGAAATTGGGAGTTGAATAGGATTTGAAGAAGAATGACAAGGTTAAAAAGAACTAATGCACTGGAATTTGAGGGGAACTGTGAAGAGTCGGGGAGAATGCATCAGCCATGTCCCCACTTGGGGGGGCAGCAGGGCAGCCGAGGGATGGGGGTCCCCTAGGGAGCCCCTGGCTGGGCGGGGCTGCACAGTTTGGTCATAGTCAGGCCTGCTGGTGGTCATCGAGAGGCAGGATGTTCAGAACTGCAGGCAGGGGACTGATTAGTGTCTGAGATCTGCCTGCCACAGGTCACAGTCACAGGGCCACTCTCGGCAGGTGACCAACGAGGTAACATTGGTTAGCAACCTAACGAGCAAGAATTGCAAGGCTTGTTTTATAGGCAGAGAGGCCTCACTGCGCATGCTGTACAACCAGATAAGATCCCAGGCCCTGTCTCTCTTTTTTAAATATTTTATTTATTTATTTTTGGAGAGAGGAGAAGGCAGGGAGAAAGAAAGGGAGAGAAACATCAATCAGTTGCCTCTCAAGCACCCCCTACTGGGGGCCTGGCCCACAACCTAGGCATGTGCCCTGACTGGAAATCAAATCCCTGACCCTTTGGTTTGCAGGCCGGCATTCAATCCACTGAGCCACCCCAGCCAGGGCCCTACCTTCTGGTACCGATGCTATTTGGCTACATACACTATGCCATTCACGATGACCAGTTTACTCAGCAGAGCCCTAGAAACTCCCACGTGACAAATCCCTGAGGTGCTGATCCATTCCTCCAGTGACCCCGCAGGTGGTTACTGAGCTCTTGGTAGGTTCAGACACTTTGGGGAATTACTAAACCGCAAGTACCCTGTCGTGTTCCCTTCCCAGACCCGCAGAGGGCAGAAAGCCTTTCCCCCACCCCCACAGGCATTCGAACCTAGTTCCTCAGAGCACTCTTGCCAAAGACAGGCCCCGGCCTGCAGACCAGAAGACTGGGGGCCAGGTAGGGTGCCTTTTCCACGTCAAAGGTGCTTCTATAAAGACATCCCTCGTTAAGTGTGTGCTGAAGCTTTGACCGTGACTGCTGTGCAGGGTGTTGGGTGAATGTTGACACCCATGCATGAGACTGGTCCTCTCCTGTGTGGGCTCAAGTCCACCTGCAGTTCCCAGGTGAACCTGCCCCAGGCCGCCTGAGGCAGACTTGGCGGGCTCCTGGATTCATTTCCCACCCCTTTCTATCCATATTCCTTTTTTCTGCTTCTCCACATAGTTCTGTATCTATTGCTAACCTCAGACCAAGTCAGAAACTCTCGACTCTCCTCCCATTCACCTGAGGGTGTTGTGTCCTCTTTGCCTGGGATTTCTAGCTCTTACCATTGAGCTCACGGAGGTCCTCAGCCTCTCCAGCACTCCCCCGGTCTTTCATTCGCTGAAGTGTTCCTCTCTGTCGTGGGCAGCCAGCCTTGGGTGTCTACTTAAATGTCTCATGCTCTTTCCAGCCTCTCCCACCGTCCGGCTTGCCCTTCAGAGCTTTTGAACTTAGTCTACTGCTTGTGATCAGAAATTCTCCGTGTCTCTCAAAGCCTTCCTTTCCCCTTCATCTCTGTCCCCTTTGCTTGGTCGCCAGCTGCCAGGGAAGTCACTTCCCCCTGAAGTCACATGCCCTGGCTTCACCATCTGTATGGATCAAACACGTGTGGAGCCTATGGGCTTCACAAGCCAGGGCAACAAGATGAGACACATTCCTCAGCAGACAGGTGCGAAGGGCATGCTGGGTGTGGAAACTGATCCTTGCCAGGTCATTATGGGGAACACCGACAGCACGGGGAGGACGTGAACTGGGTTTGAGGAAGGGGAAACACGTTTCCCAGGAAGCGAGGTGAAGTGTTCCAAAACTAGAGAGCATCACGTGCCCCGAGCTAGGGGTGTGAGGCCGCCCCGTGGGAGCCAGTATTTAGAGGCTGGTGCTCAGAGGCGCTGCGGGAAGTGAGGTGAGGAGGTAAGAGGAGCCGTAAGCGTTTTGCCAAGGATGTGAAAGGCCATGGAGGAACGGTGGAGGTTTTTGTTTTCAGTCCTCACTCGAGGACGTGCTTATTGATTTTAGTGAGAAGGGAAACGAGGGAGAGAGGGAGAGAAACATTGATCGTCTGCCCCTCCTACGCACCCTGACTGGGGACCAAACACACAACCTAGGCGTGTACCCCAACCAGGAATCAAACCAGCGACCTTTAGGTTTACGGGATGATGCCCAATCCATGGAGCCACATTGGCCACAGCAGGGGTGAAGGGTTTTAAGGAGAACCCCAACAACTGGATTAGAAAGACCAGCTGAACTCAAGATGAGGTCCTGCCTGCGGCAGCTGCCAACAGGAGTCAGGACAAGCGGTCTTGCAGTGTTAGAAGAGATGAAGAGGAAGTTCTAAAAGAGGAGGGGCAGACGTATCAGTGCTGTTATGGGAGCACAGTGTTGACGTAACTTAGTGACTGATTGGACTCTGGGGACGATGGTGGGTTTCTGGAAAGGGCAGCCGGTGGACACTGGGGCCATTCACAGTGATGGAGAAAACAGGGAGGGGCAGGTGAGTGGGTGAGGCGGGACAGCCTGACCCCATGCCGTGTGGCGCCGTCCGGGATGCAGAAGTCAGCTGCACACGCTCATTCTGTGTTGCAGCCCTGGCAGAAGGCCTCCAGGTGACGGTGCCTGACAAGAAGAAGGTGGCCATGCTCTTCCAGCCCACGTTGCTCCGCTGCCGCTTTTCCACGTCCTCCCACCAGCCTGCGGTCGTGCAGTGGAAGTTCAAGTCCTACTGCCAGGACCGCATGGGGGAGTCCTTGGCTCTGTCCTCTCCCCGGGCCCAGTCTCTCAGCAAAAGGAACCTGGAGTGGGACCCCTACTTGGACTGCTTGGACAGCAGGAGGACCGTCCGAGTGGTCGCTTCCAAACAGGGCTCAACCGTCACCCTGGGCGATTTCTACAGGGGCCGAGAGATCACCATCGTGCACGGTAATGCCGCCTCCAAGCAGAGGGTGGGCAGCAGGAGGGCCCTCAGTGCTGTTCTTCCCAGACATGGGTGCTGGCCAGCCTCTCAGCCCTCCAACCCCTCAAGATGTGGGTTTTATGGGGCACAGGAGTGTCACGAAGCCTGGCACACTGCTTTGGTGGGAGGGCAAGGGGAGAGAGGGCAGGGCAGGGAATATCTAGAGAGGAGCTTTGGAAACAGTCCTTCCTGAGTCCGACCTCCAGTCTGAGGAGCGGGTCGTCAGAACTGAGAGGAAATAGGTTCTAGTGAAAGAACTTCCCCATGTAGCTACCATGCACCTTGGTGTCCATCTGGAGGGCCCTTCCCCAAGCTCAGGAAGCACTTGCCCTCCCTGGGGGGAGGGATACTCACCAGGGAATTCCGGAGCCAGGCAGCTGCTGGGCCCATAACGCCAGGAGGTCTGGTCTCAGTTCTACTCTTTGTCCCCAAAGCTCTGGCCAAGACGAGGTCCCGAGAGTCTGACATGACCTGTGGGATTATTTGAGTTTGAAGACGTCCTGTGAAGCCTGCTCCTTTTCAGGAGTCCAGATTAATTCTCTAGTGTGCGTATCTCAGGGTCCTGTGCCGGGCTGCTTGGACCGGGCCAGGAATAGGACCGGATTCGGCAGGGGCTCTGAGTCTCTCGCCTTAGAGATGCTAGGTTTTGTTCCTTCCTCTGTTTGTTTTCAATAAAGCAAACATCTTTTTGGCCACCACCCAGGTAAAGAAACAGACAGCTGCAGGCACGCCCCACGGGCTCCCTCCTACCCCACAGGGCACAGTGGTCCTCTCGGGGGGCCTGCTTCAGGACTGGGTTCTTCTTTTCCCACTAACAGATGCAGATCTGCAAATCGGGAAACTCATGTGGGGTGACAGCGGACTCTATTACTGCATCATCACCACCCCCGATGACCTGGAGGGGAAGAACGAGGACTCGGTGGAACTGCTGGTGTTGGGTAAGTGGAGACCATCAGTCACGTTCTGATCTCGGCTGGCTTGCAGCGGCCTCTCCTCCTTCTCGGTCCCTCTGCACATGCGCGTGCCAGCAAGCTGCACAGACAGCCCCTATCTTTGGGGCAGGGGCTGCATTTCTCCTGTCTCGTTTCTTGAAGGCTGTGGCCCTCTTTTTAGCATTGCCCTGAATGGTTTTTCTGCTTCCTTAGTTGTGTTCTTTTTTCCTTCCTTCCATTTGCACCATTAACCCCAGCTCCCTAGCTGCTCTAGCTCTCAGCTCTACTTATCCTTTCATTTGCCAATTGTTGAAGAAAATGCCAGAAGCCTTTGAAGCAGGGTAGAGACCAGGGAGAGCTAGGAACCCACTAGTGAGCCAGGACCTCCACAGAGAGACATCGGGAATCCTTTCCCATTTGTTAGCGCCACGTAGGACAATTACAGGAAGGATGGCCACGAACTGAAGAGTGTGTGTGATATTAAAACGTGTGTGATGTTAAATGGTGCCGATAGAAAGCACTACCGAGGATACGGCGGTGTTTCATCTGAAGGTGAATTTCTTGAAACCTTGAAGTGTCTGAGTTAGGCTCAAAGCCAAATATATATCTAATCCTTATTAATATTCATGTCCCTCCCCCGAATGAAAACTCACTACTTTTGGGTACTGTTCCTCTCTCATGGGTAGGAGAAATGTCAGTGGGAGATGACCTCCTTCTGCGTGCTGGAAATTGAGCACATATCTCGTGCCCTGTAGATGTTGGTTGAACAAGGAAATTAGAATAAAATGTGGGAATGAAAAGAGAAACCACAGGAATCATAGGAGAAAAGAAAGGTAAACACTTGAAGCTACTTTTTAAAAGAAATTACAGCGGTTTGTGGCTGTCAAGAGCCCACGTGATGACAGTTTGGGGGGAGATTTAAGGTGCTTTCTTTTAAAGGCAAATGAGGTTGAAACTTAATTTTCGATTCCCTGGGAAACTCAGCGCCCAGGGCAAAATAGAATTCGCTACTTCGGAGTTTTCATTTTACTCCACCAGGGCTGTGTGATTTTGGCAAACCCACAGTTCTGCTGCCTTCATTTTATAACTCACAAAACGGATTAAGGTAATAATTATTTATTAATAGTTAAATCTTTATTAATCATCCACCCTTATTAGGGCCTTGGCTTACATCAAATACATATATACCTTGTATCCAACATGGAATAAGCCATCTCTGCTGTGATTTGTAAAGGAATGGGGAATGTGACAGAGACTGGCAAGGAAATAAATGGAGATACAAAAAAGGCTTCTACCAGCGTTGTCAAAACAGCCAGGGAAATTAGATTTGGGATCAGCTGTGACTTGGTAACTCAAAAGGGATCAAAAGATCAGTTCTGCTCAATCACACATCATTAATGGCCAGGTCTGAAACAAGTGGGCACTGGGCCTGCAGTCCACTGACTGCGGACGGTTGGCCAGCGCAGGCGTCCGCGGGAGGTCATCGTCCGGCAGGAGGAGAGGCCACAGGTAAAACACCCGTCAATCATTTGGCCCGAGCTCCGGGTCCTGGGGGAATGAAGAGAGTGAGCTCTGTCAGCAGAGGCGGTGAGGAGTGTGGGAAGGGCGACCCCCTGGATCCAACACACAGAGTAACACGGGCATAGACACTGTGTGGGGACACAGAGGTGGAGAAAGGGGGGCTCCGATGAACGTGGTCTCCAGCCAGGGGTGACACCACGAAATCAGTGCTACTTGAAACCAGCGGGAGGGGAAGCAGGGGAGGCTGCAGAAGCAGCTAGATAAACGGGCGGGGCTCGGGCTGGGGGAGGGGCCTCGCACGCGCCCTGTGAGCATCAGAGACTTTCAGAGCACCGGATGTGGGTCGTGTAAACTTTTACAGGCAACGCTAGCTGTGTGAGCTCTTTAAAGGGGTTAGTTTGCAATCTATGAGGAGGTTCGGCATGTGTCAAGGACCCGGTTTACTTCCCAAATGCAAAATTCTGAGTCTGCATCATCTTGACTCCCTTTACAGAATGTTTCAGAATACTGTCACCATTTTAGAAATTCCAAGTACGGGGTGGTTTTGTCTGGTGTTCTTTTCAGGTAGGCCCCAAGGAAGCTGATGTCTGAGGTCAGCCTCACAGATGAAGACCTCATTGTGTGGGCCCGGGGCGGGGGGTGGGGGGGGGAAAGATGCCTGGGCCAGGTGTGTTGATTTCAGCCTCCTGGGCCCCTGGCTCAGCCATTGAATGTCGCAAGAGGCATGCCTAGAGGGTCCACTCTAGTGAAAGAGGGCTGGGAACAGGGAGTGGGGGACAGTGTCTCCCAAAGAGAAATCGTGTGGCAGAGGGACTGGGAGCTTACAGAGTGGCCAGGTAAAGTGAGAACAGGAGTGCAAGTGGCCATGGAGGGCGTCCGTTCCAGTAAGGAGCGGGAGCTGTGAACAAGTGGAGATGTCCGAAGACAGACCACTTTCTCAGGGGCAGTGGAGTCTGTGTCCTGAAGAGGCTGGCAACTCCCCGATGAGTGAGAGCAGGCTTCCGTGCACAGGGAAGGTCCTTAGCTGAGTTACCCTGGAGCTTCATTTCAATTCGGAAATTCTCGCATTGGAAAGTAGGAGAGTGTGAGTGACATGACTCCCTTGGATAAAAGAGGACCTGGCCTCCCAGGTATGCGCCGAGCTGAGCAGAGGGCTCCCAGGCTGGCTGGGAGGCTGTGCAGGGTGCCTGCTGCGCATGCCCAGGAAGCCAGGGGAACCCACGGCGGTCTTTTGCATGTAGATCCGGGCTAGGCGGAGTGATCCCTCTGCTGATGGTCACTGAAACTTCAGCTCTTCTTGGGGACGATCACAAAACCAGGAGCAGAAACTGGCGGGAAAGTAAGATGGCCGGTTTGTAAGGAAAGCGGAGTCGGAGGCCAGTTTAGGAGGAATTTCGTTTTCTCAGGACACTCAGAGGTGAGGATGGACAAGGGGACAGAGCGGGGTTCGGTGTCTCATCCGGAGGTCTGAAGAGTTGCTGCTCTGTCTCTGAAGACTCTGGGGACTGGTAAAGAAACATCAGCAAGAGAATGAGACCAGACCTCAGGGCCGGAGCGGTGACTGGCTGCCGGGCAGACAGAGCCCTGAAGACGAAGTGCTGGAAGAGAGGGGTCCTTGGGGGGGCTGCCAGGGTCACACGGGTGAAAGGTCATGAGATTCGGACCCAGAGCGGGGGAAGGACGAGGGACAACACATGACAGAAACGTTTCTGAGAAGGCAGCGTGGATCTCAGTGACTAAGGTATAAAAGGAGATGGCGAGGTTGAGGGGGGCGGCGAGATGAGTCAGAGGGTCACCATGCCTCCTGGCCCGCTGGGCAGCCACCTGCTCGCCAACTCAGAGAAAACACAGGCTGGGGGGCAGGCTGGGGGGCGGGAGAAAGTTTGGCTCTGATGTGCTGGCGCTGAGTGGTGTGAGGGGCACCAGGTGGAGTACCAGTTAGAAATGTGTGACTCAGCGGAGCAACGAGGACGGGAGGCCAGGATGTTCGGACCACGGGGGACAGTCAGGACCATGAAAGGCCAGGTGAGTCACCCAGGAGGATTCTACAAAGCGAAGAGGGCCCAGGGCAGACCCTGTCAGTCCTGCATTCTGGTTTCACTTCATGAGAGTGCAAACATGGCACCGCACGTGGACTTATCTCAAAACTGCGAAGCTTCTCAGCAGCACTGGTCCGTGGGCACTTCAAGGTGAGGGCCCACTCTCGTGGGTCTGTCTAGCCGGGTGTCCACTGTACAGAAGCTGAAGGGCATGTGTTTTAAATGATAAATGGGCAGAATGTATAACTAGTACTCACTTCATGCCTCTTAAATGTTCATCAGTGCTGAGCCTGTGTTTGTTCACCGATGAAGTGTCTATAAATATCTGTAGTTGCAGATGAACTCAAGTGGTTCAGTCTCATTGGTCCTCATTCTCTTTCTGGGCATTTAAATTATTACTCATGGTAGAATCCATCAGGAGCTATGAAAGCAACAGAGTTAGTTGCTGGTTAACTGAAGCAGAAAGAGACTCATTGGAAGGAAATCAACATTGCAAGGAAGACCGGAAAATCAGTCTCTGGAAAGGATAGCAGTATACGAGGGGACACTTGTTAACTTCTGTAAAGGCAGCCCCCAAACCTCAATGGCATACCATGGAAGTTGGTTACTGCATCTCGTCCAAGATGTGGGTGGGAGACCCACCTGGCTGCTCCCTTCCGGGTGGTGGTCTAGGACTCCGGGCTTCTGCATGGTTTGGCTCAGCTGGAGTGAGACCTTTGCTCCCAGCTGCGCAGAGAGAGAGAGAACGGGGACTTTTTACAGGCCAGGTCTGGCACAGACATGGGTCGCTTCTTGCTATTTTGTACATGCCCAGAGAGAATGTTTTGATGATCACAGTGTGGTCCCCATCCTGCCCGAGGTGCTCCAGGGTCCATGCAGTGAGAATTGATGGGCAGTGAATCAATTCAACCGTTTTTTTTTTTTTTTCCTGACCTTGTATTTTCCCACTTAAGAAGCAGTCTCAGGAGAGAGAGTCCAGCTGGCCCAGTTTGGAAGATCAAGGGTTCTTGGAGGCTGATCTCTCAGGCTATGGAAGAGAATTGATGTCCCAAAGTAAACGGGAGCGCTGTGACAGAAAAGCGAGGCAGAAGGCGAGATGTCCCAGATGATTATATGGCCATCGCTGCATCTGCTGCTCATATTAATGTACACTGCTAACAGTTTGTAGTTCCCCAAACGTGCCTATTTTAACCTTGCAAGGTGGGGGAGCAGGGATTATTTTCCTCATTCTCCACGAGAAGAATTTAACTCGCAGGTTTTGTAACTCCTCTCCCAGTGAAGAAGCAGAATCCACGATCAAACCCTGGTGTATTGGTTCCTGGCCTCACCCGCTCCCGCTAGGCCCCCGACCTGTCTCTGTTAAGAAGCTGTAGTGTGGTCGCTGCTCGAAGTCACAGGGAAGACGTTTACCTGCCCCACCTTGGCTTTAGGGCTTCACTTTGGTTCTTGGTAAAACTGCCAGTGACCATTGACTGGGACCCTGACTTCCAAGGCACAGTTGTTCCTGCCTGGATGGCTCCCGCCCCACTGAGCACGGGCTCCCTTCCCCAGACACCTGGGCCATTCACAGACTGCTCCAGTTGCTGCTTTTGGTGGGTTCGGGAGTGAGTTGGAGAAACGGAGGGCCGCTGCCGACTACTCACCGCCAAACACTGCAACCGTTTGGAGCACCTCTCCATGTCTTTGTGGCCATGGGGACGGTACAGCCATTCTGAAGCTGGGCACACACGTGGCGTCACGGGCGCGTTGAGGTGACTAGGCACAAACCTTAGGAATGTTCAGACCGACGTGTGGGACTGGAGGACCAAGCCTGCGCAGTCGCAGAAGGTGGAGTGTCCACGAACCTGCCATCCTGAGATTAGACGTGGGTCCGGGACAGGCTATGTATAACCTGGAACTCTGCCACTGGGAAGAACAAAGTCCCCTCGGGCTGCTCCGGCTTGCAGGGAGAGGCTGCGCTGTCCAGGAAGGCTCAAGCCGGGAGGTTATTATTTAAAAATCTAAAAGCAGCTCACTTTGCTCTTCCTTCTCTCTATGCGCAGGATGAGGGACTGATCTCTTCCGCCTGATGTCGTGGGTGGTTGCTTGTGGCGTTTTTGTGTTTTTTTGTTTGTTTGTTTTTGGTTGTTTTTTGTTTTTTTTAGAGGGCCTTTAAGCAGAAAAAGGAGGGAGAGGTACTGGCGGAAACATGGCCGGATGCACATTCTTGCCTCTGGCCCGGGAATAGACTAAGGCTGTGAACCAGGGCATGTTGAGATCAAAGTTAAGAAAGACTTGGATAATGCTAAGTGACAGGTTTTGGAAATTGTGGTCGGTGGAGGGAATTTATAGGTGCTCCCTCTCCAACAGGATTTCAACAAGGAACAGGATATGAAGATAGTTAAGACAGCCTCAGACTACCGCCTAGGCTTTTGACTTTATTTAAAATTCCACAGGTTGTGGAATTAATTCTCCATAGAGGGCTATGTCTGCCTCAAATCCTGCTGTCTTGTTCTGTTTTAGAAGAAAATGATGCGTGTTTCTTGTAAAAATTTCAAACAAAACAGAAAAGTACAAAGGAAGAAAATGGGGGGGGTGTGCCTAAAATCTCCTCAAATCTCACCAACCACTGCTGTGTTCTTCAGAACGTGATTGCAAGGGACAGGCATGGATGGGGGGGACTTTCGAGCTTAGGGAACCGAGAGGTCCTGAGGTCTTCCCAGCTTCAAGTCTGGCATGTGCCAGCATGCGGCATGTTTTAAAGACCCTCTGTCCCCTCTGTGTCCGCCATGTCCCCAGACACCGTCTCTGCAGCAGACCTAAGTTCCACGGCCTTCCACACCTTCCACCTCAGGAGGCCAATTCCTCCCTGTGAAGGTCATGCCCCGGGACTGCCCCAATTTCCCAAGCATGTGTCCCTGTTTCCTTTCGTCTCCTCCTGTGACTCTCCCAGGAATACAGCATGAGGTACCTGGGAACAGGCGTGCATGAGTTCAAGTCAGGCTGTTCACCTTCCTGTGCCTGGGGTCGTTACTCTGGTCTAAAACAAAGCTTTCTGCCCACACGCATTAAAAACATAGTAAGAAATCAGGGAAATCTTGGAGGGGACATCTCAGAACTGGCATTAGGGATTAAAAGGGTTTTTTTCCCCGTGACCATTGTCATACACCATGATACTGGTTCCAGGTGTACGACATGGCGATCGGACATTTATATAACATAGGAAGCGATCGCCCCCATTAGCCAGGACCCACCTAACACCACATGTCATTCCGCAGTTATTACGCAGTCACTGGCTGAGCTCCGGGGACTGGGAGCAGGACGCATTTCCCAGACCCTGCAGAAATGCTCCAGCGCTCACCCTGTGTCAGCGCCTCCGTTGGGATCCCCCCCCCCCCCCCACGTTTGTTCTGGCTGTTTAGAAGAGGCTACTTGTTGCCACGGCTCCCCTCCCCCTGATCCTCTCTGCCAGCCCCGCCCCCTGCTGCTAACGGAGGAGGTTTGCCAATTAAAAGGGCTCCAGAGTTCCCATGGCAACAGCCTCCTGGAGGTCTTTGTCGTCTGCTCAAACTTTGATCTCTGAGAGCGGCTGCTGCTGGAGCGCTGGAAGATTTACAAACAGAGAAAGGGGGTTAGAATTGGCAGGGAAGAGAGAAAAAGTCCTCTCCCAGCAGAAGAAGAGGTAATTACAGAGGCACGCTCTGGCCGCGAATCGGGGTGCCTTCTTCGGAGCACCTTTGGAGCTGGCTGAGGCAGCATTCTCCTTTGTGGACGTGGCAGCGCTTCAGAAGGCAGCCCCCCACAAAAGACCAAAAATGGGGTAGATTCTTGGAGGAGGGTGGAAGCCCTCTCTCTCTACCTGGGCCTTCAGATTTTTACGAGAGCTGAGACGGTGGGGACGGAAGAGAGAGAAACCGTCAGCCCCTTGCCTGTCCTCCCTGCTCTTTCTCTGGAGCCTGGCCTCAGCCTTGAGCTGAACTAGCTGCCCCTGTTCGTCTTGGTTTTGAGAAGAACCAGAGGAGCTGAAGGGATGGAGAAGGAAGTGCTGGAAAAGTTAGCCAGGCGTCAACCAAAACCTGATTCTGTCAGTGACTGTTGGCAACGGGCCTGGACCGTGGCTGGGGCAGAGCACGGCTGTGGGCACCCCTGCCCCCACCCCGCCCTGGGACTGGGGGGACTGGGCCAAGGCTGCTTCCACCTTGCAGGAGGCCGCCAAGCCCTGTGGACCTCCCCACTGCTCACCAGCGGCTGCCTGGCTCTTTCACTTAAATTCAACCCCTACTTCTGCCTGCTAAGTGCCTGGCACAGGGAGGATTCAAAGTCAACAAATGATACTGTCTTGTCCTCCCAGAAACCACTGCCTTTTGGGAAAGAGAAAAATTCTATTTCTGAAGCAATTACAGAACACAAGAAGAGGTGAAAAATGCATTCAATATTACATATCCAGGGTCTCACCTCTCAAACGGGGGCTGCTTGGCCCCTGGGGGACATTGGGAAATGTCTGGGAACACCGCTGGTTGCCCTCTGGGCGGGGCACTCGCTGTTCAGCATCCCACAGTGCACAGGACAGCTTCCTATACAAAGAAGTATTGGGCCCAAATTGTCCCCAGTGCCAGGTTGTGAAATCCTGACTTGTCCAAACACGGGTCAGTCTGGGTACTGCATGAGGTACCCCTCAAGGAGCAGGCTCTGGGGTGCAGTGCCCCAGGGCTCCGTGCATGACAGTTGTGGACGGGTCAGTGTGGAGCCCAGTCTCCTTGTCCGTCACAGCAGGCAGCGGGGTGGGAGTGGTTAACAAAAGTCACATGGGAGACCTGTTGTGAGGACTGAACGGTGCATAGAGCGCGGCAGGGATGCGTCATTCCCCTCTCCCACACTCCCGTCCCCTGCTTCTCCTTGCCAGTGTGACACCTCTAATGCAAGGGAACCTCCTCAGGGAATTCTGCGTCTAGGACCCCTGCCAGAGAGCCTATTTTCCTTCAGCTGGTCCACAGGCAGGCCTTCCTGAGCCAGCTGTGAGCTGGCAATCCATTACTAACAGAGTCCCGTTTTCCCGGTGACCGCTCTGCAGTGCCCCGAGAGCGGGACCCTCATCCACCCCTGGGAATCTCCCTGCCTGCAGGTTTTGGGACGTTCTGTCCCAGCATGCTGTGCTTCAGCTGCTGTTAGAAGCCCGCCGTTCTCAGTGGATGGCCCTCTGTTAACTGCAGGGTGTTTACTACCTGAAAGCAAGGGGTACCTATGCACAGGCCATTGGAGGAAGCCTGGAGGGCATTGGGGAGCACCTAAGACTTGGGTTAGGATCAGCATGGTCCCGGAAAGACTAGATAGGGCAACTTTGTAATTTATGTCTGAACCAGGAGACTTGTGAGAGCAGGAAGGGGTCTAATTTATGTCAGGACAACAGGCATCAACTGGAAATGACTAGGCCAAGTGGTAGGGCGGTCACCCCATCTTTAGAGATGGCCACCGTGAAGGTTCCCCCTTGGATTGACAAGAACTGAGGTTCCAGAGGTGCTGGGAGCAACTTGGGGTCGCTCAACTGCCCCTGCGGAGGCCTCGCCATCGCTGGCCTTTCATTTTATTCAGGAGAACTTACTCTGTGCATGTCTCCAAGCCATGCACAGTGGCTTGCATATCTGCTCACTGAGAAATGGGCGCTAAGATTTCTGCAAGGTAGGGGACAACTGTTTAGGCTCTTCCACACCTGGGTTGTTAAGAGAACTACTGGGGTCTTGCAGCGCCCTGTCCCCATCCCGGATGCCCAGTCCCTAGGTGCGCTGCGGTGCGCTCAGCCTCCCCCGCGCTGCAGCAGCAGCCTCAGCCTCAGCCTCAGCCTGCCTCACTTGTTGCTCATCGCGGTGGGAGGAAACTGGCCTTCAATTAGCGCGCATTCCTGCAGCCTTGGTTGCCGTGGTGATGAGCGGGCTGGAGCTGCTGGGTCAGCCGCCAGCCTCATTGTGGTCGGTGGACCCCAGGGCAGACGCTGGAGGCCTGTGCATGCGGGAGAGGGGGTGTCACCGAGAAATCAGCTCAGCCGTGCACAGAAAGAATGGCAGCCCTTGGAAGCCGGTCAGGGGACAGCCGCCCCTTTTTTCTCTGAGGCCAGCTGCTGCTATTCAAGGTGCAGGTTTGCGTTCACACGGAGAGGGGGCTGGCCCTGGAGGCTGGACAGCCCCTTTGGCAAGGGGTGTGCTCTCCCTGTCTGCCCCCAATGACCACGGGGGCTTTGTTGGTTAAGGAAAGTAACCATTCTTGGCATCTTTGTATCCAAGGTGCCTGCACCAGTCTGATGTTGGAGCCCAGCCTAGCGAGCTCAGGAAACCACCCTGGAATCACACCCAGCAGCTCAGCTTCCTCCTTCCATGAGCCCCACCCTGCTCCACACCAGTTTGGGGGCAGATCTGGCTGTCCTCTGCATTTCACCCCAGGCCACCGGGAGCTGTTACATTACTGATAACATTTTACATCTCTCCACTCCCCAAGGGCAGGGGGCTGGACCGCTGCAGCACTTTGCAAAGGCAGAATACTCTGCTTTTGGTTTTCATCATTGTGTGTTAGTTTGTGGAGCAATGATGCCACAGACACATTTGAAGGGCTCTCTCTGCAAAGAAGATGAGACGAAGCAGCTGCTGCACAGGTCTCAATTAAGGACAAGCCAGTCTTGAGGGGGAGTGAGGTACTGGGGGGGGGGGGACACAGGAATCAGGTGAGTAGAGCCAGGTTCTGTTTCCAGTTTGATCATGAGTCAGCTGTGTGGACTTGGGTCAAATTTGTAACCTCTCTGATCCTCGGGTTCCTGAAAACAGATCTATCAAATCTAATTCTAGAATTCTGTGCGAACAGAAGTCAGTGATTTGTGCCACCCTTACAATCACTGCCCTAAAGCCCAAAGAGTTTATTAGCAGTTAACTGCAGATGGGCTAAGAGTAGTTAGTCCTTTGATGGAGAGAACTCAGCGTCAGAATTACTCATACAATTTAAATCGAACTAAAATGTGAAGGACACAAAAAAGACATGCATGAAAGGCTTACATGCATAAGTTATCAATATGTGCATAGAAGAGAGGGGGCTGGCGCCCCCTTGGTGACCAGGAGTCACATGCACAGTTGCCATGGGAATACAGAACAAAAACAGGGACGGGTGTGCCCTGGGGAAGTTTCTAATCTATTTGAAATTCCAAATAGCCGTTGTTTACGATTCCAAGGCCAGAGCAAGGGAGGCATCCACTCTCCTCAAACTCCTAGAAAAGAAACATTTGTGCCCTGGCTGGTGTAGCTGCCCATCCATGGATGGGCAGCAGACCAGATGCCTGTCAGAAGCCAGCACAGCCCACAGTGGGGGTTTGCTACGGGAATCACTGCAAGGGCTGGAGCGGTGGAGGGGTCCCACTTTCGGGGCTGCTGAGGACACCAAGCCTCGAACACAGTCCCTCCCGGGAGGGTTTCTGTCCCTGTGTGAAGGCGCACCCTGCGGACATGTCTGGTGGCCCTCTGAGCATGGTGGACGCTCCTTTCCTGGGCAGCTTTCTTACGGGGCTGTCGGCCCAGGTCAGAGTATTGGAGGCTGTGTGTGGCACAGATCTGAACAAGGCAGGACAGTCAGGCATGGGTTGGCTGTGCTCTCAGGAAAGAAGGGGAGTAAGTCCTGCTATGGGGGCCTGGCCCACCATGAAGGGAGTCTTAGGATCTCGGGGAGATATTGCCAGGACAGGGTTTGCTGGGCACGGTGCAGCGCTGACACCAGGTCTCTGGGGGAAGGCCCTGGGACCCGGTGGCACCAAGGTCAGAAATGCAGGAGAGGCTGATGAAACCACTTCCTTTGGCAGGAAGAACATGCTTGACCTCAGTTAAGTCTCGGGACAGAGCGAATGGCTGACACCGGGTTCTTACACTCACTGCTGGGCACGGGGCACAGGCTAGCCCAGAGCCTCTCCAGTCTGGGGGTCCCGTCCTGTTCTCCCCCGGGCCTGCGCCTGGCGCAGCATGTGGGTCTTTGTCGATTGAATGAGTGAGTGAAGGATGAGTGAATGAATTGGAGACACTCCAGAGGTAATGGTTCCGGGGAATACGAACATGTTCAGCGGGGAGAACTTCAAGGGGGCTGTGGCCATGGGGGAGGTGGAAGGACGACGTGTAAACTGGTGGATCCGCAGTGCGTGTTTCTGCCCTGATCGTCCAACCCAAGGTCTGCGGATATTCTGGGCTATGACACGTGTGACACTTTGGTGTGAAACTGGGCCCTGTGAGTTGTACTAATGATTAGTATGCCTGCGTTGGTCAGTTGATTCATGGGGAAGTTTCTTAACATTACTGGGTTCTGCAAGGTTCGGGGAAAACTCAGTTTTCCCCTGAGAAAAAAACTGTATTTTTCTGCTCATAGTTTGAACTATGAAAATAGAAAGTGAGGCCCTTTGCTGGCGGGGTCTGCCTTCATCCCTTTCTCAAACATTCAAATGACGTAGAATTGCCGCTCTTACACTGGACGCTGGAGGGACGAGTGTGAGTCACGGTGCTGGCGGAGTGCTGGTGAAAGCAGGCGTGTGTCTGCTCCGATTGTTGGGACGCCCCCCAGGCAAGCCTTCGGTGGATGTGACCGGTTAGAATAGGAAGAAAGGAGAGAATATTTCCAACGGCAACGGCGTTTCTCCGGAATCGCCAGGCGACAAGATGGAAGCAGAATGCTTTTCGGAAACCCAGGGTCCCAGCGGAAACCCACGCTTTAAAATGTAGTTAGTCCAGGGGAATGTAAGTCATGGTGTCAAAGCCGAAGACCTGCACTCTGTCCACTGTGGGCATGATGGGGCAGCACTGTCCACTCTCCCCAAACTCCGACTGGTCTCGATTCCAAAGACCTTTGACTTTCCCCTCTGGACTGTGAGAGTGTATCACCAGGCCAGGCAGGAGCCAGCCACACCGGTGCACCGTGGGAAGCCATGGCGCCTTCTGAAACAGCTGTTGGCTGTGGCTTCCAGGAGAATGAGAAGCTTGACATCCACCTTTCTGTTGGAGCAACAAGCGTTGAGTCCCCTGTCTACATTCCTGACACCGCCTCTCCTTATTTTAGTTTTTTCAATTACAAATGTAAAAAATAAATCTAAAAAAGGAAAGCCCCTTTGGCATGCTTTCCCTGTGCCCCTTCCAGCTTCCTGGAAGTAGGAGGAGCCAGCAGCGTGGGGAGTGATGCTTTCAGACTGGGACCTGCGTGTCTAGAACTTATGCGCACTAACGTTCTGGGTGTCGAAGCAGGATCAGAAGACCATGGAGGTCACCAAAGAGCCTGTGGAGGAACCCAGCTTTGGTGTTTTATGCGTGCTCAGCGGCGCATGATCTTGGGGCTGCAGACAGCCCCAGACCCAGTTTGTATGGCTTATCTGGTGTTCTTTAAAAGTCTTGAAGCAGTCGCAAACATTCAGACATCAGGATATTTCACAAAAAAATCCAGGGTCTGGTTAACCTTGAAGGCACACTTGTCTGGGGCAACAGCTGGCCAGATATGGGCAGTGGCAGCCCCTCCAGATGCATAATCTGCTGGTTGCCACGCCCCCAGACTGCGTCCTTACATTTGCATTCCCTGCTGGTCCCTACAGATGGAGAGCTGCATCTGCAAATCTAGTTGCTGAGTATCAGATTTGAGAACTAAAAATGTCTCAGACAGGGTTGCCTATACCGAGACTAAAAAGGGGTGCGGTGAATAATTACCCCAGGACACTCAGCGTAAACCAGGACTGTCCCTGATAAACCCAGCCAAATGGTCTCCCCACGTACAGCCCACTTCTTTGGCTCAGGAGAGAGCATTGTGGCCCAGGAAGAGGAAGTGGTTTGCCTGTAGTAATCACCATGGAAACATTGGGCAGTGCCGCACTGAGCCCCCCAAGCTGCAGCCAGCTGCTCTCTCCAATACGACATGCTCCATAGGCCATGTCTGAGCGCTATTCCCCCTTAAATGTCTGGGTTCTTACAGTTAATAAATATCATGGCTAATTTCCTGTGGGAACGCACAGATCGGCAGCTTGTACCATCGATAATATTTCTGTTGTGAGTGTAATTAATGAGTAGGGCTGTCTCATGTCCAGAGAGGCTTCAGCACTGGTAGGCTTGAGAACCAGAGAGTGAAAGCAAGAGAAACTTCTTTTACTAGGTACGATAAGAGATATACTTAGAAATGCAAATTGTCCAGGGTTTTTTGTTTTGTTTTGTTTTTTCTTTAAGTATGTGATAACTGGCTTGCTAAAAACATTGTGTATTGATTTCCCGATCATGGGCTCTTGGCTGGAAATTAATATTAATTATGCTTTTAAGAGAGGTCCAAGATCCCAAGTTCCCAAATCCTTAGCCAGCCGTCGATTGCTTTGCTGTGTTTCCAAGAGACGTTTGTACAGAGAACGCTCCAGATGAGACTGAAGGATGCCCTTCATCACTGCCCTGACTTCGCCCCAGACCCCTGTCTGGCCTCCCATCCTAGAAAACGGGACCAGATCCCTGTGAGCTCCTCTGAGCCTCTCGTGAAGGCTCAGGCTGAAGCCTGGTGGGGGCCCACCCTGGGGATGCCTTTCCCAGCGCCTCCTGTGGCTCTCACACGTCCCCTCACAGGGCCTTGTGGGCGGCAGACTTCTGAGCATGTCAGCCGCATACGACAGGCTGCAGACGAAAGGGAGCTCTCCTTGCCCCAAACTGCACCAGCGCTGGCCTGAGTCCCCCACTGCATGCTTCCTGTCCCTGGGAATGAACTCTGGTCCTGACAAACTTTTGAATGCAGGACCATCACCAGTGCCTGTAGGAGACGTGGCCCGACGCATTGACCACACTGGCCTTGGATAGTCAGGAGAACCAAGAAAAGGCAGAGGGAGCAAAAACCCCTTTTCCCTGAGTCCCTAACAACTTGCCCTGTCCAGTACCCGCCCCCAATGTTGGCCTGGACCCGCGCCCCTTTCTCCAACCCCCTTCAGAGCTGCTTTTCTGTGTGGAGGGCAGGGGAGCTTGAGAGAGGAGAGGACAGTGCCTGGCCATGACCTTCCGGCCCAGAGTATGCGCCACACACTCGAGTGATTTTTTCTCCATGCCCCATCCTCAAATTTCAGCAGGAATGGAATCACTCCCCCCCCACACACACACGTGAGAACCAGACCCCAGCAGTATCAAGCTAATGGACGGAGCCTTAGAAGTGTCAGTATTTGGGCTATATTGGTATAAGTAAAAAATAGCGTTTGTTTCATGCTTTTTCCTCTTTTGGTGTGATTACTAGAGAAGTAAGATGACCCGTCGCTATACTGTTCTGGAAGCACGTCACACGCACAGATGACACAACATTCAGGGGCCACAGGGACCTTTGGCCAGCCCTAGCCTGGAAGGCGGCAGCTGACTCGCCGTTTCCTACGGCGCCTCGTTTATCAGCAAGACCGCGTTGTGGCGGAGGCGTCTGGCGCGGGCGCACGTCCCACCAGGGTCCTGACACTCCCCGTGATGGGAGAACCTGCCAAGAGCAGTTTCTACAGGCCAGGCTAGTTTCTGGAAGGACTAGCCTCCTTGCCCAGGTCTTCCAGGGACCCGTTTCCTGCAGGGCTCCTTGCCAGCGGGAGCCTCGGGCATCCTGTGCTGACCCCAGCCCCTGGAGCTTCTCTGCCACGCCGCGCCCAGGGCACCTGGGCCCACACAGCGCCCCCTGTGGGTGCGCTGTGGGAAAGCCCTACTGTAGGCCATGCGCAGAGGATTGTCGAAGCCTGAAGGAGCATATAGAAGAGTGCGTGACGGACCTAGCTTCCTTGCCTTGCCTTTGAAAATTTCAATCGTTGAACGATCTCTAGGCCATAAATAGAATCGTGTAGTGAGAAAACTCCCAGTTAAAATCTACCATGTACTTTGTTTTTATACGGACTTAGGGATGTCTGTGGATGTTTGGAAATGTAGGTTGAGTGTCTGAATGCAGATGGGTTGGACTTTCCCAAAAAACATGCAGAGAAGGAAGTGAAATGAGTGGAGATGGTGTGCGTTGCTCTGCTCCAGCAGGTTTTTCGTAGTTAAAGCAGAGATTTCCCCCTCCTATAAATAGTTGGAATGAAAGTTCTGTGACTGCTTCCACCTGATGCGGGGCGTCGGGTTCACTCACATGGCTGCCAGAGACCCACCGGGAAGGTCATTCTCTGGACCGAGCCCAGCCGCTGCTGCGATGTGCCCTGCGTGCCACGACAAGCGTGGGTCAGTGCCCGGTGTGGGGACGGTGCCCACCACAGCCAGGCTTCGGGCTGTGTTTTCCTGGGCAGTAACCTCTTTCCTTCTCTTTCCCTTCTACCTCTTCTAGGCAGGACAGGGCTGCTTGCTGATCTCTTGCCCAGTTTTGCTGTGGAGATTATGCCAGGTATTCAGTCACTGAACTCTTATATTTGCCTACTTTGCTGTCCCTCCATCTGTCTGGCTTCTGCATTAGTCACTAACTGCTCCCTTTAATTTATTCACATGTGTCTCTACGTGTCTGTGGTCTTTTCCAGGATGAACAACTGAGCCTGTTGGGAGACACTTTGAATTGTATACCTCCTGTTATTAGACCCTAAAAGAATAACGGGAATTTGAAATGGACTGAGACGGGGACCCAGTTCCTCTGTGCCAGGCCCGAGGGTTCTTCAGTCCCTCCCTGCTCACCTCGGTGTCTCAGCTGCACACACAGTTCTAAACACCTTAACCGAGTCATTACTTGTCTGCATTCCTTATGCCCCAAGTTATATGTTTGCCCATTCAATTAGTCTGCAACCCTGTTACTCTGAACTGCTGTTTATAACTTCAGCCATGCACCTCTCCCTCCTTGGAGGTATGCATCTGCATACCTGCTCTGCTTTGTACACCATTTCAGGGCCTTCTGGAACCCTTAAGTCCTTGGGGAGTGTCTGCGGACCATAGGTCGAGGACACTTGTCCCAAATGCACACCTCTGACTTTTTATGTAGCTTGAGTTGAATGCACCAACCTAGACAAGCCAATGTGAGTTCAGCGTGGCCCAGTAGTCCATGATGGAAGCAGGCTCAGAGAGAGACCAGAAGGAACCATGGGGGAGGGCGCAGCCAATCTTGGGGAGTAGGAACAGGTTCCGTCTTGCTGTGGGGGGTTTTTGCCCAAGGTTTAAGAGCTGCCTGGTAGTTAAGAGCTACAGAGAGATGCAAAATATTTCTGGCCATTGCTTTTGACTCAATTCAAGGTTTAAGAAACATCCAGAGTCTTCCCGGTTGAGCTTCAATCATTATTTTTCCAAGAATTCTTTTGGCTCTGTCCCCTTCGCTGACTAGCCCAAATACAGACATTCTCTTATTCATGCTGAGCGCAGGGACATAAAGAGCTGTCTCTCTGTGAGCCCACTTCTCCAGAATTGGGTCAGTTTGTACCACTCGGTCCCCCCAAACAAAAGAAGCAATGTTACCTTGCATTGCTTCTTCAAACGAAACATCGAAACATCGCATACCCCAGTCCCAAGAAAGAGTTACTGTATTTTTCGTATCTGGTCCTGGCTGCTGGGATTCCCCTCCCTTTGACTGGAGAACCCTTTCATGGGGTAACATTGTTTGTGCAGGGTAACCAGCCAGTCTTTTCTCCTCTATCTCAGGGTACGCACTGTGACTATGTTACGTCTAAGACCCAGGCCAGAGCCCTCAGCCATCCATTGTCCTCGGCAGGACACTCTCCGGCCACCCTAGCCAGCACAAGTTCTTCTCAGTCCTTCTCTAAAGAAAGTGTGGCTGGGTTGGTTCGAATGTAGTTCAGGAGGATGAGCAAGGAGGGACATTCAGGAAACAGAAGTTTCTTTCTTTCTGAGGAAATTACATTCTCAACAAAAGTCCCCTAACTTTACCCTCATCACAAAACCCTTTATATAACAAAAATGTCACTGAATGTCCATTTAACCAAAGGAATATTGAATAACCCACACTTAAGAAAAACAGCACGTACTTAAAGTCCATCGCAGAGGGCTTTTTGGTAAATGATTTTCCATCAAAATAAATGGCTCTAATCTTGTAGCTGTTAAGGGAGATCAGAGGTCTCTGCAGTCTCCCAGGACCACCGCCCCCCCGGGGGGGTGGGCCCTATAGCAAGTCCCAAAAGTGAGGGGTGGGGACAGCATCTTCTCTGTTTAAAACCCCTGTCCCTCATTGTCTCAGCATGGTTTGCAGGACAGGTACATGCCCTGACGCTGAGCTCAGGACAGACATTCCAGGGGCGATGGGCAGGGAAACGGATGACACCTAGGGGCCTGGACCACCTAAATCTGTTCTGATTTAGGCCAGGTAGATGCAGAGAAGTTTTTCTCAGGACTTACACTTCTAGTGACAAGATTAACGTGACTCCCCAAAATATGTATCCTCAGAACCTACCACTTCATAGTTCAGCAAAGTCCCCTTCCCCTGGGCAGGAGTCTTTCTGCCCTTGTCCTGTGCTTGTTCTGACACTATGGTCAACACGGCAAACCCTTTCCCCTGGAGGGGTCCCTGAAACCCCACCTGGTGGACCTGTGCTGGTCACTGTGTGTTCTCTGTAGGACCAAGGTGAGGTGACATCCCTCTTCTTAGTGGGTGTACATATCTCAGTCCCCGAGGACTCCCTGAGTTTGGGGGCTCTGTGCTGGGTGACGAGGTGCCTTCTTCCCCAGGCCCCTGCCACTCCTGCCTGTTCACGGGGAGATGCAGATGCGCATGCCCATCTGTCCTGACGCGGCTTTCTCTGTGCGTCCTTCCAGAGTGGGTGTTCGTCGGCCTGGTGATCCTGGGAGTCCTCCTGTTCTTCGTCCTGGTGGGCATCTGCTGGTGCCAGTGCTGCCCGCATAGCTGCTGCTGCTATGTGCGCTGCCCATGCTGCCCTGACTCCTGCTGCTGCCCGCAGGCCTGTGAGTAGGGGGCCCAGGGGCAGCCGGGCAGGGCCCGCGGCCGCCCACCGGCCGTGCACCCCCACGCCCTCCTCCGTCCCCTTCCCTCTCACCCCCCTGTGTCACTCATTCCAGACCCTGCCCCCCGCCGGGAGCCCCGCCTCCCAGAGCTGACCATCCTCATTTGCCTTCCGCCACCATTCACCTCTCCATGCTTCTTGTCCACACCTGTCACCTGGCATTCGGAGTGCTTGTTGACACTAATGATGACAGGAAGGGCAGGTTCAGGATGGCGAGGTTGCGGGTGAGGCCTTTGCCCTCTCCCAGGGGCATTCACACCCAAGGGAGCCACCTCCGGTCATGCCCCCCAGGCAGAGCATGCAGACTGCCGCTGTGGGCACCATCCAGCCACAGATGGGGTTCATTTACTCCCGTGCCAAAATGGTGTGTGGAGGGACCAGTCCTTCAGGGAGTCCTGAGTTCACATGACTGGCCATGTCCAGGTAGACGTGGAGTTTGGAGCCCCACAACCTCTTGTAGGAGAGTGACAGTGTGTATGTTTAGTGCCCCCAGGAATAAAGTGCTTTCTGGAGGAGTCAGGGCTCTGCTCTGCTCTCGGGTTCACAGCAGGCCCTGCGCGAGGAGCCCCCTGCTCGCCCTGCCTCTATGGAGGAGGCCCCGCTCCCCTGCAGGCAGCCTGGGCAGCCCTGGCAGAGGCCGCCTACAGGCAGTGCCGCTGGGAGTGGGCCGCTGTCACAGCTCCCAGTGCCGCCTGATGACGCGGTTGCCAGGTACAAAACACCGTAATTCCTGATGTCGTCGCCTCCCACGGAGCTGGAGGAGTCCCAGGGAACGGGGAGAGTGAGTCTGTGAGGTGATTCAGGCCTAGGAGAATGCACTCACGGGCGTACATGTTGCGTGCACAGGACGCATATACGCAAACACATGCACATTCACACATACACCCACACATGCATGCAAGTGCAGGCACACAAACACGTCCACATGTGCACACAGGCCACACAGGCACACGTGTGTATACACAAGTGTAAGCACACATGCAGACACATGCCTACGTGTGTGCACACTTGAAACAGACACACCCACGTGAGCCCACACCTGAGTGTGGGCACACGGCATGTACATGTGCACACGGGCACATGTGTGCACATAAGTGCATGTGTGTGCACACATGCACACACTTGTGCGACCACACATAAGCACATGGTTGTACATAGAAGCACACATGTACATGTGCACATAGGCATGTGTGAGCATGCACACACACACGAGTGCATGCACGCGCACAGGCACACACCCAGGAGCTCCCTGAAGTGCACCCTCGGGCGTGTGGTGTGAGGGTTTGAAGGGCGGGGCCATGTAATCTCTCTTGCTCTTCCTCTCCCTCCACAGTGTACGCAGCAGGGAAAGCAGCAAAGGCCGGGTACCCTCCCTCTGTCTCCCGTGTCCCCGGCCCCTACTCCATCCCCCCTGTTCCCTTGGGAGGAGCCCCTTCATCGGGCATGCTGATGGACAAGCCGCACCCACCTCCCCTGGCTCCAAGTGACTCCACTGGAGGAAGCCGCAGTGGTAAATGTGGTCCTGGACCACCCTGCCCTCACCCCTCCCCAGCTTACACACCGGTCCCTAGCTGAAGACAGCTATGAGCTCAGGGACGCCTCTTTGGGGACAGTTGTCTCCTCTCTAGAAGTTAGTAAGTCATGTTCTCATCCCTGCCCAAGGCTCAGGGCTAACGGACACTGTGAGGAGCACTCAGACGTGTGGGACGTGGCTTGCGTCCTGGCAGTGTGGTCCAGGCAGGGGCAAAGGATGGGCCTTCATTAGGACAATTAGATGCTAATGAGTACGGGACTGGGAGAGTCTAGGAGAGCGAGCTCCAGTGGTCACCCAGTCTTCAGGGAAGAGGTGGGACCCAAGCTGGGCCCAGAGGAATGGGAGGATTGGGCGAGCTGAGCGGGGGGCATGGAGCACCCCCAGGAGGCAGCAGGGTGGGAACCAGAGCTGGGAGAACATGCCGTGTGTGTTGGACAGTGTCCAGCTCATCTATCTGGCTTCCCAGTACAGTGGAGCCTTGAACCCCCTTCCGCAAGAAGAGCTGGGGCTTGGTGTAGTGGCAGGTGACAGTCACGGCAGAGTCCTGAGTGGGGAGGTGACAGGCTGACAAGGCAGGTGGTCAGTTGGGGAGGTTGGAGTTGGATCCTTGACTTGAGACGTGACTGAAGTCATTTAGGGGGACATGGGAGCCTCCGAACAGAGACACTGGGAGTTGAAACCAGCGGGCAGCCGGACAGGTAGACATCCGGAGAGAGAAAATGATACGACTGTGGGGAACGGACAGGAGGGAGCCTCGAGGCACCCCGCGGTGTGTGAGACACACAGAGGCAACCTCGTCGGGAAGGCGCCCCCTTCAGGACATGGGGAATTGCGGTTATTGGCCAGGGCGGAGGGGTGGCGGGACGTTCAAGTGTCACCTTCCTGGAGGTGCCCAAACAGGGTTATAGGGCAGTCAGGTTGGAACCTGGGGAGTAGCGGATTTAGGTGACTTTCACGTCTGAGATGTGGATGGGCCACTGGGGTGGGGAGAGTGGACATTTCTGCCATGGGGGTAACTGGTCCGGCCAGTTCCGTGAATCCTCAGTGCCACCCGTGGGTGGGGTGGGCGTCCTCAGGGAGCGGGCTGCACCTGTGTGTTTTCTCTTCCTGGAACCAGCATAGAATTCCCCCCCCCCCACCCCTGAGACTGGGAAGGTGTCACAGACTGAGGAGTAAAAGCTGACAATCGGGACACAGAATCGGAGAGATAAGACAACAAGCCCGCTTCCCCAAAGGAGGGGGTGGGCTAAAGGGCCG
The DNA here is from genome assembly GCA_004027475.1 of Anoura caudifer. Classification (NCBI taxonomy): domain Eukaryota; kingdom Metazoa; phylum Chordata; class Mammalia; order Chiroptera; family Phyllostomidae; genus Anoura; species Anoura caudifer. The sequence continues at coordinate 101,160 of PVKU01003742.1, forward strand.
CTGGTGGAACCCACTCCTGCTCCGTCCCCTGTTTCCCTTCTCCCCGGCTTTTCTCCTTCCTGCAGGGCCCTCCCCATCCTTTTTAGTTAGGGAGCCTCGTCATAAAACAGTTCTTCTCCCGAGAATGGTGGACCCTCCCCTCCCTGTTCCCCGCCTCTCCCAGCGCCTGCTCGCTGCAGGGCCGTCATTTGGGCCCCTCCAGCCACCACTGACCAGCTGCAGTGAGAAGTGGCCTCAAAAATAGGAAAATCTATTATTTCATATAGCGAGAAACCGCAGGGCAGGTGGCCCTGGGGCCGGCTAACAGAACAGCTCGGGTGGCCTCGCTAAAGGACCTCGTTCCTTCCATCCCATTCTGTCCTCCCGAGCGTTCCCATTACCCCGGGACCGCTGCCGCCTTCCAGGGATAGCCCGAGTTCAGAGACGGAAGAAGACAGACATGCGTCTTCCTCGTGCTGCTTTTCTCGGGAGTGAGGGATGCTTCCAGAAGCTCCGATCCTTCCCGCAGACTCCTTGTGGTCTTACTGGCCAGAGCCGAGTCCCATGCCCCTTCCTAAACCAGGCTGGCTCGGACTGGTTGGGACTCATCTCTTGGGCTGAAACGCCTATTGACCTTGGAAATGAACGCAATTCAGGGCTCTATCAGGACACCGTGTAGCTGGACAGGTGTCTTTGGTGAGCTGTGTGCAGGGCCGCCAGTCAGTTACCGCGTGGGGGAGAGGCGAGGGGCACTGGCTCCTCCTTCCACCCTTCATGGAAGCTGGTGGGGACCTCTCTTACCGTGACAGACGACCACCTGCTCCTTCCCAGCTCTGGTTCCGTCCCCTCCACTCGGTCACGGTTCTCTGCTTATTGAACGTCCACAGTGAACCCAGTTCCCATCTCACGTCTCCAGCCTTCCTTGTTTAGTGGCTCCTTCTTATTAGTATCCAACGCATGCTCAGCCCCAGCCAGCATGGCTCAGTGGGTTGGGTGTCATCTTGCAAACTGAAAGGTTGCCGGTTCAATTCCCAGTCAGGGCACATGCCTGGGTTGTGGGCCAGGTTCCCAGTTGAGGGTGTTACAGGCAACCGATCGATGTTTTTCTTCCTCTCTTTCTTCCCTCTTCCCCCTCTCTAAAAAGAAATAAGTAAAATCCTAAAAGAAAGTGCTCAAACCTCTCCCACTAAAATACAGTGATTTGGGAAAACCCTGTAGTCCTCTGATGTCCCCTCCCTGTCCCCTTTCGCCTGCTCACTGCCACACTCCTTGAAAGAGCTGTGAATGCTGGATATCTGCACACCCTCTGCTCCCGTCCACACCCCAGCCAACTGCCCTCTTGCTTCTGCTGTCCCCACCCAGAAGCCTTCTTGCTAGGTCAGATGGACCCTGCTCGACCCTTGCCTCCCTGGACTTCTCGAAACCCTCTGCCACCCCGACCCGCTCCTCCATGCTGCTCTCCACAACATCTCCTCCTCTTTCGCGCATCACCTGGAGGTGGGCAGCCCTGTTCAGGCCACCGTCCCCTCCCTGGGAAACCGTACCGGCTCCCAGGCTGTCGCCATTGTCTGTTTGCTGGTGACTCCGACCTCTCCTGCAGTCCTCCACCCCACTTTCCAGCCGCTTCCCAGACCTCGCCACCTGGCTGTCCTGCGGGCATTTCACACTTGACCTCTGGGAAACCAAATGCACCTGCTGTTGTGGACATCAGCTCGTCCCTGTCCCAAGTCAACAGCTGGAGCCACCGTCCACCTAACAGCCCAAAGCAGAAGCTGGGACTCTGTCCTTCTCTTGTCCCCTCCCCCACATCCCTCGTCTAACTGGTTGCCACGTTGTTCAGACCACAGCTCCAAATAACCTTGAAGCCATTGACGGCCTTCCATCTCTATGGCCACTCTCCTCATCCCCACTGCCCCAGCTGCCCCTGGATGAAGGGAGTCCTTTCCTGGCCCCTTGTTCCGCATCTGCTCCTCCTTCGCTCTCCTGTGTTTTATGATCACATCCACCATCCTTCTCACAAAAAAAGAAAAGAAAAAAATTGAGTAGGCAGGTAGCGTTTTGAAATGTCATTTTCCAAAGTAATAAGGATGTGCATCTATATATATGCCTACTGTATGCACACAGAGAACATGCAAATTTCCAGCATCACCTCTCCCACGGCGACGCTGCTGTCTGCAGGGGGCAGGAGGTGGCAGCTGTCGAGTCGCCCACAGACAGCCTGGCTCAGCCCATCACACTGGGGCATGGGGGACAGGGCTGTATGCCGGGGCACCTGCCTTAGGGACGTTCTCGGTAAGTTTTACAAGTTTCCTTTGGCTGTACTGGGGAAATTCCCTGAGAAGTAAATAGTGGAGCCTTCTTAGGGCCAAAAGGGTTAGCTCAAACCCTTTAACAATAAGAAATTTTTAGAAATTATGCTGTGGTATAAAAACAAACATCCCTAATTTCCCTCTCCGGGAAAACCGAAGTTGGAAAGGCTGATAAATTAAGAGAAGCTGGCACAGGAGGCCACACCATCCAAAGGTCTTGGGCCAGGCTGAATTTGAGAAGAGGATAAATCACCCATCCACCCTAAACTGAAACAGCGCTGGGAATGGAAAAAAAAGTCATTTTTCAAAAAAACTCTGGACTTTGGCCAACGGTCTAGGACATTTCTTATTGAAATATTGCTACACATCAGAGTTCTCTGATCTTCAGATAAATTACTGGTAAAAGTCAACCAGACACCACTCTGTTTATTTTTTCAAATCAAGAAAAAGAGTAAAGAAGACCTGTAAGTTTCCCGGCAGGAATCTATGGTCCAGCAGCATGGGTGCAGGGGGCTCGTACGTGAGGATAAGTTGAGAAGTTGAGTAAAAACCGCACAGCAGCATCTGACCAAGCCGTGCTCCTGCGCGGTGCAGAGAAAGGAAGGTCCCTCCGCTCCAAGGGGCCAAGAGGGGTCTGCTAGTGTTTTATCGGCTCCCGAGCACGTTGGGGACTGGCCGTGTCACTCAGCATGCACGATGTAACTCCTTACAGTGTGCCGAGTGGTGGGGCCGAGAGCTGACGATCGAAAACCAACCCCAACCCCATTTCAGGGGAGCATTGCCTGGCCTTTTAGCTCCGGAACCAAATGGATGCTGCCTCTCAGTCCTTAAGATCATCACTTTGCCTCTGTCCTTTTCTGACAAATGACAAGGATTTAGGTCTCTGAAGTCACGGGCCTGTGTGGCTGAGCAGTTGAAGTGGAAGGTCCGTCGGGGAGTCCCCTCCCCAGCCAGGGTCGATGGGCAAACTGAGGCTATAAACAGTGCCTGCGACTTTTCGGGGACTGCAGAGCCTCATGTACATCATCCAGTCCGTCTCATGGCGAGGTGGGGAATTTGTTACAATGATGCAGAACCATCTAAACTCCAGTCCAAGCTGCTGTTAACCGAGAGGTTTCCACCTGTTGCTCAGAGTGGCAGCCACCTCTCACCACCAGGGGACAGTTGGTATATAACCTGTTCCACAGGGCGACCTGCCCCCCACCCCCATCTCGGTATTTATTCCTGACAGTTTACCGTAACGGCGCTTCGCATATTAAGAACACCTAGAGATAAAGCCACAGCTACAGGTAGAGTTTGACCCCTTCCCTGAAGGCTGCGAACATGCTTTACATAGGAAATCATCGTCGTTAATAATAATGATAATGATAATGCACAATATATCGAACCCTTGCTGCTCCCTCAAGCTCCCAGCCGAGCCCTCTCCTTCCTCGTCAGAATTTTCCGACCGGCCACCTACCTGCTCGGACTCCCTTGCCTCGCTGTGTAATCGCTTGTGATACAGTTTCTGTTCCTGCTTGCCTTTCCCTTCGATCCTTCCTCCCCTCCCTCCCTCCCTCACACAAACACACCTATTTTGAATGCCGCGTGCTAGGCGCCATGCTGGGCACTGGGGATGCAGCCGTAAAGACGGAACTGGTCCCTGTCCTCCGGCATCCACCATCTAGAGAGGAAAACTCATAGGAAAATGCTCTTTCTGAAGAACGCATTGGCCCCCCTTTACCCCCAGGCTGCAGTTCAGCTCCGCAAACACCATGCCCTACTGTGTCAAGCAAGGGCCTAGGGTTTGTTTTTTTCCCCCAGAATGATGACTCTTTCAAGAATCTGTGGGAAGATCACGCATTTACACAAACAACTTGAAATGAACCAGAATATAATGAAGGGCCATGATAGGAACTCAAACTGAGTGATTTGTAAGTTAGGAGTGAGACGGACAGAGAAGAGATAGAACATCTCTAGCGACGAAAATCGAAGCCCTTTAGAGGAGGTGACATTTGCGCTGCCCCCGATAATCACGAAGAACTCGGACGGTGCCACTGGTTCTGACTTTGTTGTCTTCCCTCCTTGAAGAGATTGGTGGGAAGCATTAGTTGGCCTCTGCGGGCCTGAAAATGGAGTCCTAGAGGGGTCACCGTTGACTTGGGGTCCCCCGATCAACCAGTGGCCTGTCCACAGGGCACCCCGCCCCGTGTCCCACCGTCGGACGGCGCTGCAGCAGCGCAGGTAGAGCAGCTGCGTGGGGGTGATCGCGCGTCCGTCAGACCGCCTGTGCAGAGGCGGAAGGCCGTGTGGCTTGGTAAATAAAATCATTTCTGCAATAATTGCCTCTGTGAAAGGATTACGGACGTCACCTTGGGGAGGAGGAGGCGCTGAAGGGCATGTGCTGAGATTCTTCGTTCATTTTTTTAAAGTAATGCCGCAGTTTGAGAGGAGCTCGGACTGCCCAGCATGCTCCCACGCAGAAACCAGGCACCTGTGGGCGTCCCTCAGTCTCCAGTGCCAGGGCTGCAGAATGTTCTATTTTCATCTTCCACTCGCATGGTTCGTGCAGGAGGCTTTGTCCACAGCTGGGGTGGCACCGCCAGAGAGCCGGGGCACAGGCAGCCCTGTGGTTTCTTTGCGTGTCCACCTCAAGGTGGCGACAGGGAGGTTGGAGTCTGGTCACCTGCTCCCCCCTCTTGGTACAGTCCCGATGGGAGACAGGAAGACAGGACCACACCTCAGGCCACAGCGCCCTCGCCGCTGAAAGCCCCTTCCTACTCTGGGTTCTTCTTTCTTGTCCTCTTCGTCTATCCTTCCCATAGTGACCCTAGACTCCAAGACAGGCAAGACGTCCAGTCGGGTAGACTTTGCATCAGAGAGCCCTCCACGAGTGCCTAGCATGTGTTCAGTGCCCCAAATGTTGTCTGTCACCATTGTTCCGCACCCCACCCCCTGTCCTCCCTTCTCCCTCCTCCCCTCTCTCCTGCCGCGGGGTCTTGCGTGGGACTGGACCGATATTTAAGTGCTGTGGGGCCCCGACAGTCCTTGTCCCTGAGTCTGAGGGACAGGCATGTAGGAGGGGGGATTATCTCTGAGGCTTTAATTTTGCTGTTTATTAAGTCCTGAAAATAACACCTGCTGGTGCCCAAAACACAGCGTTCCCTTTCTTAAAAGGAAAAGGCTGAAGGAGAGAAGGAACCCCTGCTGAGTGCTCCACGGATTTCGCATCTGATTTTCGAACCGATGCTTACAGAGCCTGTAATCCGATGTTACGCTGTTAGCTCCTACGCACCCCCGGTTACGGAACCTGTGCCCTATCTCCCAGGCCACTAGAGGTGTTCGGGCCCCTTTGTCAAGGCCCCCGAGGCTGAGGGGTCTGTGTTATAGAGGCAGGTGCTCCCGAGGGGAGGTGTGACGCTGAGTAAGGCAGTGATCCGGGTCCTCAGTCTGGAAGGCGCTCTTTTTCTAGTGTTTTATGTCATTGGAGAGTCCCGAGGTTCAAGGGGACGCTCTTTAAGCGGAGCTGCTGGAGGTGGAAGACAGGAAGCAGGGGGTTAACGAATGACTAAAAACGCCCCACGATGGGACTTGGTCGGTGGCCTGCTGGGCCTCCGTTCCACTGAGTGACAGAGGGCACCTCCTGGGTACAAATGTAGGTTCCGGTTTCTGAGCAGCTGTTCACGTAGGAACCATGTTTTCTACTTGTGAAATAAACGAGGGCCTCCGACCCCCCGACGCGACCCGCTCACCGTCCCATTCTTCCCTCCGCAGTCCGCAAAGGCTACCGGATCCAGGCGGACAAGGAGCGGGACTCCATGAAGGTGCTGTACTACGTGGAGAAGGAGCTGGCGCAGTTCGACCCCGCCAGAAGGCTGCGAGGCCGCTGTGAGCACCGTGTTTCACGGCGTCTGGGCACCGTGCGGGGATTCACAGCTAAAGCGGACGTGGGGGTGGGGGGCACTGGATGCAGGCAGCTTTTGATGTTCAGGGTCAGAACTGGCAGGGGTGCTGGTGAGGCCCCCTGAAGACAGTGGCTTCCAGTGTGCAGGAGGGAGGGACAAAGGGTCCCTGGCGGGAAGTTCAGGGTCATGGTGTCCCCCCGTGGTTCCTGCTGGGTCTCCTTGTCGCCGGGGTGGGCTTGGCACTCCTGGGGGTGGAAGTGACTCATTGAGATGGACTTTCCCTACCACCTCCTGTCGATGGATACAGGAGATGACCCACACACAGAAGCTTAGGGTCCAGTTTTTCCAGCAGGAACGGCCCCCGCACCTAACGACTGGCCGAGTGGGTTGGCCCCAGGGAAGGGGATGGAACACATGAGTCAAGGGAATGCGTGAGACAGAGGCCTTTGTCCCTCTGAGGTGCCCGGCAGCAGAGATGGACAGGCAAGCTGAGAGGCCGCCCCGCTTGTCCGAAAACGTTTTTAAAGATGAGACTGCAGGGACAGGGCCCACCCTCCGCTCACCATGGCCTTTGCGGACTGGGCCACTGATGCGGCGGGCTCTCGGGGACCGATTCCCAATGGCCAGCTGTGGGGACACACAGCTCAGGCCAGGTCTGACGTGGACTAACCCACCGCTGGCCAGGAGTGGCCATGAGGCCACCGTGCTTGTCACTGTGGAACCAACGAGGGACGAGATGGCGTTTTGGGGAAAACTGTGAGCCGCAGCCTCAAGCAGCTTCGTTCAGACGAAGAACGACAGATTCCGCCCGGGTCGCGGTGCTAAATCCATCCTGTCGGAGCCTCCTCCCACCGCGCCGGCTATAAAAAACTGCCTCCAGATTGGAATGTCAGGAATGCAGATGTCACCGCACTTGACAAGCTGGTGGTAACCGTGTTGTCATGGATCCCTGGAGGGGGACAGGGAGCTAGCCAGTGATCGAGGAGAAGGGGCCTGTGGAGGCAGCCTGTGGCTGTCGCCTCGCAGGGAAGAAGTTAGACTAGGTGGCATCTCCTGTCTGAATGGATGGAAATGGCCTCCAGGGCCTGGCGGATCATACGGTCAGGGAATCTCCATGTCGGAGAGGACCTTGGTGATGGTCTGGACCAAAGATGAGGACACAGATGCCAGAGGGTGGGAGTGACGAAATGGGACTAGAACCCAGCTCTCCTGACTCCCGTCCTGGACCCTTCCTGCAAGGAAGTGCTGAGCGGGTGGGTGCTGGGTGGCTGGTGGCTCTGTGGCACGCTCTGCTCCAAGAGCACAGCCTGCCAGCTCTGAGGACTGTAGGGTGCTGGAGCTGGAAGAGATTCTGAATCTCCCTCCTTTTTTTTTATAGAGGACAGAACGGAGGGAGGTGCAGGGGCGTTGCCAGTGCTGGGACTTGGTGCCCATGCCAGAACTGCAGCCCCATCTCCTGGAACTGGCTGGTTGTCATGACGACAAAGGCACAGAGATGAGGCCGGGCGATAGCTCCCTGGACTTGGAGAATGTCTATTTCTGAAGAGCAAAGCCGCCCTGGAGTGGGGCCCGGAAGTGGGACAGTCCCGGGGACCTCATCCCAGAGTGGCCCTGCTGGTGTCAGGCTGCAACAAGAGGGGGACCCATTCTGTGAGAAGTGGGGGTTCTGGGGTCAGGCTCACGGGTTCGATAGTCCGTGTGACCTCCAGTGGCCTCGCCCCTTGTGATTAGGGGTTGCTGTTAGGATGGGTTTAGTCTGGGGTCCCAACGCACCCATGTTCCGCCTCCCATCCCAATAAGTAAATTTTACTGGTGTGCAGCCAAGAAGCTAATTCACATACATGAGTACATGATATGTGACTCCGCCCACGCTACAGTGGCAGAACACAACAGTCGTGACTGTACTGTTGGCAGATCCTGAAATACGGGCTGTGTGGCCCTTGGCAGAAAGCACCTGCCTGTCCTGGCCGAGGCGCCCAGTGTCCGGCGTCTGTGAAGCCATGGAGGTTGGTGTTCTTGTTCAGCATGGCAGGGATCCTGGAGCCTCCACCCTGGACAGCCCACCCGCGGAGGGGGGACTCAGCCCGCGCTGTCTGGAGAGCAGAAGAGTCCCCACAATTCCTTGAAGTTTCAGGAGCGTCTGAGCCCGCCATACGAATTTTCAGTAGCCACACGGGATTTGACCGTCCTCATGCTTACTCGGTCACTTCGAAGTTTTCTTCATACAATTCCCAGGAGTCTGGGCTTTGCTGGGATCGAGAGAGAAGAGAGGTTCGAGGTTTTACTAGGCAGGAGTCTCTGGGAAGAAAGAAAGGTTTAAAATCAGCTTATAATTCAAAACCATGGATGACCACACTGTGGGGTGTTCCTGGCTGGCCCCATGGGCTGCCGGGACCCGAGAGGAGCCGTGTCTCTGCCGTGGGCAGGGCTGTCCTCCTCTGCGTGGGTGAGAAGAAGCAGAACTCCCTCCTCCACGGACTGCCAGGGGTATGGAGGAAGAGCAGCGGAGGGAGGCTCGGGCCCACTCACTCTCGCGCCTCCCACATCCACGCTTGGCTCACCTCTCAAGCAACAGCCAGACCTTCTGTGTGCTAAATGTTGATTTTGATAATATTTTGAAGTTCCAACCAAGGGATTTTAGAAAACAAATGGCTTGAATTACATTACAAATAGAGTCCCTAGATTTATTTTTTAAGTAAAATGAAATTCAATTCATTTCGAAGTTCTATAAATAAATAGGGCTTTTTTTTCCCTTTCTTTCCAGATCTCCGTTCTGGTCCTTTTTCCCCACATGCTTCTACATAAGGCCCCCTAGGCCTCCTTAGGAAATGAGAAAGCTGGGAACAGCCTATCCCCCTTACATTTGGGGGCTGGGGCCAGACCACACCTGGAGGCCAGGGTGCAGCCAGCCCCCCTCTTTCCCACACTTGGAAACAGCTGTCCCAGCTGCCATGGCCACAGACACCTGGAACACTCCCCAGGGAGGGGCAGGGGGCTCCCATAGCCCTGGAAATGGACTTGGAGCCATTTGGAGAGGCCATTCCAGGCCCTTGGATGAGCTTTGACCAAGGGTAGCTGGTCAGACTCAAGGCCTGCCCCTCCCCTGGCCCTGTGGACCAGGCCATAGTTGCAGGAGGCTGGCAGGGTGCCTCCATAGCTGGGGCGGCACTAGCCCTGAAGGCCCCATCTCGGGACTCAGCTGACAGTAGGGAAGATACTGTGGTCTGGGGCTTCTGCCACCTTCCACCCTGTGGCTCGACGTGCCTCATGTCATCACGGCTCATACAGAGTCGTGCATGAAGAAGGCAGACATCTGAACAAGGATGACATCCCAGGAGGCGGTGGCTGCGGAGAGCCTGGGCCCTGGGAAGCCTGCCCTGGGTGGGGTGGTAACAGTTGTTTTCTGAGGGCAGGAACGGAGAAGCCTCCCACTTGGTCAGCAAGGGAGCCCGGGCTGGAGCCAGCTCTTGCTGAGCTAGGTACACAAACACCACTAGTTCAGGTTCACACCCACCCCGGGCAGGACCGGACTGGGGCCCTGGGGCAGCAGGGCCTCGAGGCTCCTGGTCTCAGCTGCCACCATCAGCATGTGGAAAGCTCTGTCCTGCCTGATTTTGTCCCCACAGATAACAACGCCATCTCGGAACTCAGCTCCCTGCACGAGGAAGACGGCAGCTTCCGCCAGTCCTACCATCAGATGCGGAGCAAGCAGTTCCCGGTGTCGGGGGACCTGGAAAGCAACTCGGACTACTGGTCAAGTGTCATGGGGGGCGGCAGTGGGGCGAGCCGGGGACCCTCGGCCGTGCAGTACAACAGAGAAGACCGGGACAGCTTCAGGCACAGGTGCAGGTGGCAGTGGGGGGCAGCACAGGCTGGGCGCCAGGGGCAGGAGGCAGGGTGGACCCAGGGCTGTCCTTGCCCGGTGGCACTTCTGTTACCCTGCCACCTCCCCTTTCTATGACAACAGCCCCTTCCCATGTTTATTAAGCAAGGGCCCACTTGTGAGGCTGTGTGTAGAAGCCACCGTTCCAGGCCCTTGGAGGTGGGCGCTCTGGACCCCTTAAATGAACCCTGTTAACCCTGCCCTGCCTCTGCCATACATTTTATCCCGTGGCCTCTAAAAATCCCACCCGTCATTGCCATCCTGTTTGACCATTTACACCAAAAAGTTAAAGGCCAAACACATCATACAGTTGCATTTGGTTGTCATAACTCCACAAGGCAGGTACTGTAAGTGTCCCCATTTTAAGCTGGGGACACTGAAGCTTACAGGAAGGCTAAGGAGCTCACCCAGGACCACAGAGCCAGTGAATGTGGGAGGCCAAGGTGTGGGGCCACTTCCTAGTGGCCTCCTACCACCAGACAGCACCTGCCCACTCCCCTGGCCTCTGCCTTGGAGGACAGCAGACACTGCCTTTATCTCAGACCCTCCCATGTTGGGGGTCCTCTGGCCTGCGCCCAAGAGGTAGTCTGGTGGTCAGCTCGGAGAGAGGAAAAGGCCTGTCTGAGCATCACTAAGTGGCCCAGGGATTCCTTCGCCACAGCCGTGTGACTTGCAAGCCACGCCTCCCATGGGGGCTTGAGGGTGTGAGCAGTGACCCCGGTCATCCCGGGGCTCCCCACCAGGAGTTGCAGATAACGCTCAGGCAGATGCACGGTAGGGACCACAAAATGTGTTCGTCCCCTCCATCCGGATGCCTAACACCCATGAGGCAGCCAGTTGCCTCCCCCTCACTATGGGAGACCCTGCGTATGAGAGGTGGGGGTGGGCTGGGACCAGGGCTTGGGCCTAGGCAGGTGCTTGTCCCTCGCCTTCCCTGCAGCCACCTGACCTGTGTCCCCGGCTCCGCAGCCAGCAGCGCTCCAAGTCCGAGATGTTGTCGCGGAAGAGCTTTGCCACCGGCATGCCAGCCGTGTCTATGGACGAGCTGGCTGCCTTCGCCGACTCCTATGGCGCACGGTCCCGCCGAGCAGACGGCAGCCTTGACGCCCGGCCCGGGAGCCACTTCGAGCGCACGGAGCCGCGGGCACGCGGGGGTCTCTTCGGGGACGGCCCACCCGAGGACTACTCACCCGAGCGGTACTTTGGGGTGCGGAGCCACAGCCGTGAGGCCCCCGCTGACGCTGAGCGCACCTGGACCCCCGAGGACACCCCGTTGCCACGGCTGGTGAGCCTGCCGGCCGCCTGTGAGCACCCAGGCCGCGGGGGCAGCCTGGAGACGCCCGCCCGGCGCGGCGCCCCCTATTACGCCTGGTCGCCGCCGGCCACCTACCGGGCGCGCGCTCCGCACAGCGACGATGAGGACGCCCCCGACGATGCGCTGCCGCCGTACAGCGAGCACGAGCTGAGCCGGGCGCCGTCCCACCGCGGCCGCGACCTGTCCAGCCACAGCACCTCGGAGAAGAGGCGGAAGAAGGAGCCCGCCAAGAAGCAGGTGGGGTTGCGCACGCCGCCTGACCAGGGTCACATCCAGGGGCTGGGTGGCCAGACGAGGGGAGCAGAGCAGGTGCCCCCCGGACGCCAGAGGGGCCGGTGGAGGGGCCCGGTGCTTTGGGCAACGTGGGTGTCAGGCTGGTTCCTCAGCGCCCTCTACCAGGCACAGGTGAAGTGAGCAGGGTGCCATCCGGTCTGGAGAGCAGGAAAAGGCAGGCGTCACAGGTGTGTAGATGGCGAGCTGGATCCTTAGTGACCAGCTTTAAGAAGCATTTAGCATCAGGGATTCTAGGTGCGTCACCCCCGCAGGCCTTAGGTGGGCTCCGGAGGCCTTCGGGCAGAAGGTGCTGCACATACCGATATGTGCACCCTCCCCACCCCTGGGTGAGGGTGTGTGATGTGCATCCAGCTCCCGAGAGAGTCCACGTCCCAGAGAAGGTGAGCAGCTGCAGCTCTTGGACCCCTCACAATTTCTTTCCTCCTCTGACGTTTCGCTGAGTGGAGACGGCCCAGCACCTGTCTGTGGAAAGCAGGCCTAATCCCAGCCCAGTTCACTGTCTGTGAGGGTCCTTATACAGACCCTGCTGCCTTCTCTCTAAAGGCCAAAGGGGGGGCCCCTGCCTCCCTCAGGCCCCAGATACAAGCTCTGGACCTCAGAGCAGCACTGGGGACAAACAGATGTCCACTTCGGGCTTCCAGGAGCCTCTGTGCCCGCTCTCCAAACCCCTCCTCAGTCCCCCTGCCTCTCCCACCATCCTGTTTCCCTGATTCCACTCCAGATGTTTTCTTTCGGGGAGAGTACAGGAGAGAACAGGAATAGGAAAAGGTTCTGATTTGATGATTAATCCCTCCGAAACAGCCCAGGGTCTTTCAATCCCTCTCTGGAGGAAGACGTAGTGACCCACATCCTGTGAGTAGGGAGGGCGCTTTCCGGGGATGCCAGGTTCATGGTGCCCTGTCCCCACAGCGAGTGAGACGCTGTAAGCTCTCGTTATTCTGAGTCCACGGAACTCAGCTCTACCAGACCAGCCAAGTGAAATGCCGGAGGCGGGTGGGGCCGGGTGTGAACTGGTTGGGGACTCCGCCCGTAGAACCACCTGCTGCACTGGGTTGGGTTTCTTTAGCCAGCCTGGGGTTTCACGCTGGGGTCTTTCCGCTCTTCTCCAGAACGACTTTCCGACCAGAATGTCGCTGGTGGTCTGATGCTCATTTAGGACATCTCTCTGGATGACTAGGAATTGGAAGTGGGTGACAGGGACCAGACACACATCCAAAAGCCAGCAGGCCCAGGACCTTCTCCGGCCACCACCTAGGAAGGTTTGCCGATCTTTGCCTTGGCCAGGGACGGGGGGACCGCATGAGGGAGGCTGACTCCAAACCTCGGTGCCCGGCTAACTCGCTTGAGAAACTCATCACGGAAACGACTACACGTGAGAACCTTCCCACACGCGGAGTTTCTCGGCCACAGAGCTCCTCCTGCCCAGTCTGCTGAGCTGAGCCAGGACGCCTCTCCCAGTCCGACAGGGCGTGAGCTCCGGAAGACGCCTCCGCCTGCAGGATGCCTTTCTGCACCTCCCGAGCAGCAGCCTGAGAGACAGAGGGTTCGTCACTATTATCAGGAGGCTGCCTGCAGATGGCGGGAGATCGCTTCCGGCTCAACATGCCTTTCGTTCCCATCACCTCCTGGTCACGAGTCAGTCAGCTGTTGTTTCACTAGAATCAGAAGGCCTTTCGTGAGCTCCGTGACAATGGCCTGCTGGATGGTCACAGAAATGACTCCGTGTGCTGTTCTGAATGACAGTTCTCGAGTGGCTGGAACTCAAGGGAGGAGAGCGTACCTGCTGGGGAAGCTGTCTCCGTGGTATTCCTTTTCCCGTTCGGAGAGCGGAGCTGCTCTCTCTCTCCGCTGCAATCGCCTGAGTGTCGGACAATGAGAGCTCTCCCCTCGCCCCACCCCTGGGCTGTCCCATGGGTTAGGGCCACACACGGAGCCCTCCCCCCTCCATGCTCTGATTAGGCTGTCATCAGGTGCCTTGTGACAAGTGCTCCAAGCACGCACATGAAAGGGAAGAGGGAGGAAAAGAAGAGGAAGCAGTGACCACTTGAAGAGAAAAGAATCTGCGCTCTCAGTGTATCTGGAATGCGGGGGCCACCTTCCCCAACTCCAGGTGATCTTCCCGGGCGTTTACCATGCGTCGCCCCCGCCATCGGAGCTCTGCCATTCCAGCACGCGGGAGGTGCGACCAAGCATCCTGGCCTCACCAGGCGGCCGCTCCAATGCTTTGGGAGACAAAGGATGTCGCTTTTCAGGAAGGAGAACTTCCTGTGCCCACTGTCACCTAAATGATAGGTTTCGCCTCCCAAAGCTACATCTCTGGATTTGGCATTTTGTATAAATGACAAAAATGGCCACTCCATCCTTCCCATCTGGAAGTGCAGTCTGTTTCTCCACCCCTTGAATCTGGGCTTGGCCCGGTGATGTGATCTGGCCGGCAGCCCAGGAACAAATGTGATACCACCGGAGACTTGAGAAATCCCTGTGCCTGGGGCTCTCGTCCCCTCCTGCTGCTCCTGGAGACCCTGTAGTTAGTTACCTGCCGGTGAACGAGCCAGGCTGTCCTGCTGCATGAGGACAGGAAGGGGCCCAATCCCCCCGCCACCCTCTCTGATAGCCCCTCCACACACGGCTGCCCACCAGCACAGGGCGCATCGAGACCAACAGAAGAACCGCCCAGCTAAGCTCGGCCTGCACTGTGGACTCCTGCTCGAGGCGTGAGGAGTTGGTGTGCACTTCACATGTTCATTTGTCTTCAAGGAAAAGCCTTTTTTTCTTGTCTCACTGTTCAGCCCTGACTCCCCAACTCCAGCCAACAGTCTGCGTCTCCCAGTCTCCACTTTCTCTGACACACTTTGTCAGAGCTTTTCACCCCACGCTGTGGTGGTTGGCTCTGGCCACCGGAGGATGCTGGCCTCACTGTCCCCGCCTCCCACACCGGTCCATCCTCTGTCTTTGGATCCGGGGGCAACCTCTGACCACGGCGTCTTCTCCAGCATCTCCTCGGCCTTCTCCGGGGCCACCAATGGATGCCATGTCCCCTTCTCAGAGGACCACCTGTGCCCATCACGGCATTCCCAAATCAGTCGTCCATGTGCAGTGAGACCAAGAAAGGGCAGGTGGGTCAGTGGCCATCACAGCTTGGGGGAGAACTGGCCTGGCCGAGGACTCCATGGTGGCTCTGGCCTGTCCCGGAGGAGCCAGGGTGACCTTCAGCCCAGGGCCAGCACTTCCAAGGCCTGAAGACGGAAGCCAGAGCTGAGTGCCTGGTGCTGAGTGTTGGAATTGTGGGCGTCCCTGGTTTCAGAGAGCCTGGGTCGAGCCTGCCTGCTCGGGCCGCAGGTCAGACGGAAAAGGTGATAAAAAGCATCGCTTCTTCGCCACTAGCCCCAGAGTGCAGCGTGCTCAGGCACCTCGGGAGACACCAGGGAGCTGCAGGAGCCCTTGTCTCTCTCTTCCGAGCCTCCATGTTGGGCTTCTCCCCGCTGAGGAGCCCTGCCCACCAGCTGCAGAGACCACGGGAACTGTCTCCTAGCTGGGGACATGTGCAATTAGGTGCAGGGGGAGGAGAGCAGGGGAGAGAACAATTCCCCCTGGAAACCCATGATTCCAAAGGCGACAAAACTACAGACAACAGAAATACAAAGATGGTGATGGGCTCATGAAGTCACCTGCGGGGAGGGGACCAGCTCGTCCCCCGTAGAGTGACGTGGATCACTTGGACTGACACGCCTTCAGTCGAGAGGAAAGATGGGAATTTTTGGGCATGCACACAGGAGAGAGGCTGAGTGGACGAGGGACGGCAGAAGTGGCCGCCCGCACCCCAGTTTTTCTGGGTGTGTCCCTTGTTCTCTCCTGAGTGGTGTGCCCTCAGAGGAAGAGCTTGCCACGTAACTTCCTTCCCAGGTTTCACTGGGGCACAAAACACGTCAGGGTAAGGTGTGGGCTCTGTCCCCTGGGCCCTGCAACGGGACTGAGGAACGAGAACACGCCGGGGAAAGAATCGGGAGGCTTTCTGCGCAGGAGACGAAATATGGCTGTGGGTGAATGACAGCAAGCCCAGAGAATTAAAGGTGTTTTTTAAATTTAAATGGGTATATTTTGATATTTTAGTACTGTATATGTTTGTGCTTCCCTCCTATTTAAAGATGTGCCCCATGATTTGAAAAGCCAATATTAAAAAAAGAGAGGTGAATGAGGCTAGGGAGGGGGCGGGGGAGGGCCCAGTGGGGCGCCGCTGTGTTTGCCTGTGAGTCACAGTGAGTCAGCAGCATGCGGAAGGAGGGGGCGTGGGTGCGGGTGGCAGGCGGCATCCCCTGGTAGAGGAACTGCTTCACTGTGAAGCTCATTAGGAAGCTGGGGACATTCGTCCTGGACCTGGCGGGGCCTGCCAGCTGTCCCACCAAACATGCCTTCAGGGACCTCTGTCTCTTGGGCTCTGTTCTGCAGCCCCGAGAGTCGCCGGCCACCCTCACAACACAGAATGTCTCAGAGATGATGGGCCCGTCCCTCCCTTCCCAGGAGCCTCACTGGGCACCTGGCATAGGCCTGGGCTCACAGGGACTGGGGAGGGGACCGCCACACAAGGCCGAGGCACACCATGCTGAAAACACCCAGCCCCACCTGCGAACATTACGAAACAGTCTCGAAGACTTCACACAGCTCATCTGATTAGGCTGCAGGCAGCCTGTGCCAGGGGCTCGGGCATGAATATGGCTGCAGCCCAGCCTCTCGTTAGAGATGGAGGAGGAAGCCATCACTGCCTCTAGTGAAGTCACAGACCTACTTAGGTCTTTAGACTCAAGCCCATAGGCCCTTCTGCTGGATCAGTGCTTCCCAATGCTGCTGACCACCACACACATGACTCAACCGCTGTGAAAAATGGCCCCTTGGGCCCTGCGTTGGAGATGGAGGGGGTGGGGCAGGGGCTGGGACTGGCACTGTGACCTGCACTTAAGCAGAGCCGGGCACCAGGTGCACTGGGAAACGCCACAGTAAATCCCAACCCTGGTGTGGCCCCAACAGCGGGACCGAGGCCTCCTCGGGCTGGGAAACTTTTCCTCCAGCATCCTGGCATGGTCCCTCCCACTCCCGCAGGGCCAGTGGCCCGGCAGTGACAGTGGTGACTGGCTCACCATGGTCCAGCGGCAGAATGAGCAGAGAGAAAGGAAAGCTGGGGGCACCCCCAAGGCCCCTCCTAGATGCTCCCACCCCAGCGCAGCATGGTGACAGCCTCCGACCTGACACCGAGAATTACAGGTAATTTCCTCATTTCCCTCTTTGTCCTTCTGAGCGATTGCAAATAGGCAAAAAAGAGACCACTGGGGAAACAGCAAAAATGAATCATTTTCTGAAGTAGTCACACTATCAGCCTACTGGTCAACACCCACTCCCACCTTAGGAGCCAGTGTGGGGTGGGCGAGAACAATAAAACCTGCACTCAGATACTTCCAGACTCAGGCATCGGTGCCGCTGCAGTCTCATGGCAGTCTGACCCTGACCAATAGGGTGGAGAGACCCACCTTCAACACCACAGGGGCCCGGGTGCTCCAAGTGCCTAGTTTCTTTCTGCCGGGATCCTACCTCCTACCTCCTGGGAAGCTGGTCAGCGAGGCCCCAAGTCCAGGCCTTTGAACATCCGGGGGCAGGGGGCGGCGAGAGTAGCTCCGGGCTGCCACCAGCAGCAGCCGAGCTTTCGCTCTGCCCGGGTGTGGTAAGAAGGTTAACACTCACACTTGTATGGTTTTCACCGTGTGTTGCTGTTTGCACGCTGCTTCCACGTGCATTACCCCATCGGATCTGTGAGGTTACAAAAGGCAAAGTGACTTGCTGTAGCCAAGTGACTCTTTAAAACCTGGAGCCAGGCCTACTGACTGTATAGGGTTCTTCCCAGTTCCCCGAGGGACTGGGGTCTGGCTGATCCTTGGCACAGCCAAACACAGGTGGGCTTGATGGTCACGACAGGTCACCTGCAGTGAAGCTGTGAACACAGACACGCTGCTCCATCCCTCAAGGGCTGATGTGACAGGGACTCTGCCTGGCCTGGTGCCGTGGGGGTAAGGCCTGAGAAAATGTGCTTCAGAAGTTAGAACCCTTCCTGAAGAAGTATTTCTGAGCTAAAGTCCTAGCTCATCTAGATTCGGAATTCTGAGCCTTGGAGGTGACCTGCTTAGGAGAGAACTGCCTGGCATCTTGTCTGCCTTTGGGGATTCTGGCAGAACCAAGAGCGGCCGGTGCAGAGGGAGACCATGAAGCCATTTACATCAACATCTCGTGAGAGTTTGCTGGTGGGGCTGGACCGATTTCTTCTGGGAAGGCTGAAAGGGACAAATCTCACTCACTGTGGCTTTATGAAAAAGCCACCTCCTCGGCCAAGGTCTTAGGTACCCCATGAGAACCACCCTGGTGGGCAGATGAAAAACGGACTGGGGGAGGGGCGAGGAGGCACGTCCTGAGAGTCGCCCGCCATGCGTTTTCCTGCCTTGCCTGTGGCATCCACACTGAAATGCCTGTGTCTCCTGCCCAGGATTTTTTTTCTTGGTGTCAAACATACAAAGTGAATTGGGTTGTCATGTTTTAAACTTCAATAAAGCATTTTTCACCTCCCTTTGTTATCGAGAAGTCACCATTTACACAACTCTGTCTAATCGTGATCTGATGTTCAATGGCCACAGCAGAAACACCAAAGTCACACACCACACAGCTGACCAGATTGTTTTAAGTCCTGTGGATGGGCGGGGAATAAGTAAACACTGGGACTGATGAAGCACCAGGCAAGTTTTCAACCAGTTTTAGAAGCTGCACACCAGATAAATTCCATTGCTGCTGCTCTGCAGACCACTGAACCTTCAGGGGAATGCGAGACGTAGGAAAGCTGGACAATGTGGGGGCACCTGGTGTGTTTTCAGAGAGGGCACGTGTGTCCTGGCCAGGTGGCTCAGCTGGTTGGAGCATCATCCTGGGCACCAAAGGGCTGCAGGTTCGATCCCCGGTCAGGGCATGTGCAGGAGGCAACTGATGGATGTTTCTCTCTCACCTCGGTGTCTCTCTCTCTCTCTCTCAAATCAAGAAATACATCCTCGGTAAGGATTTCAAAACTTCTTTTTAAAAAAGAGGGCACACATGTGTGCCTGCTAGAAATGGCACTTGATCTGTTACTTGGGCTTTCTTGTTCCCTTAGGTGGTTTGTCATTTGGGACTGAGAACCTGTGTTTGGTGGAAGGCCATTTCACATAGGTGCCAGTCAGGAAGGACCTTTCTTGTTTCTTAACTGTCCTCCGTCTCTGCATTAGGACTCCACAGGTCCACAGCCACCCTGGAGGGCCCGAAAGGAATGAGTTATTGAGTGAAGAAGGAATGGAAAGGCGAAGGGGGGAACATCTAGAAGGCACATGCATTCCTCCCTAATGCAAACCTCTAGACTAAACTGAGCCCAAGGGAGGGGAGAGTAAGGAGCTCTTCCTTTCCATGTGGTTCAGAGTTGGTTCCTTATAAAAGAATCACTGTTCTAATTACAGAAATAAGGCATTTGAGGAGGGTTCAAAGTACATAGAAGAAAGTATGAATCTAGATATCATTCATGAAGCAAGGAAGGGCTAGACCTGTAGGATGGAGTAGGAGTAGACAATTGCGGGGAAAACCAAATTATTTTATGTCTGCACCTTGTTTACCCCGGCTTTGTTTCATGTAAAAGTCATTTTTATGTATGTTCAAGGAATCAAGAAGTAGGCTGATTTCAGGTTCTGAAAAGTCTTGGCAGAGACACCCTAATAACACTCATCCCTTCGTTTAGGTGAAATTATATTTTCTGTTGCTGGCAGGGGGTGTCCAGGTAGCCAGGTTGCTAGGCAGCCAGTAGGGCTCAGAGAAGGGGAGTGAGTTAGCTTGTGGTGCCACCTAGTGGCAGCTCTCGAAGGCACGGTTCCAGTGCGAACTTGCCGGGGCTCAGGTATTAAGTTGAATTGTATTCTCAAAAAAGTCTTGTATGAATCGACTTTAGACAAATCGAGTAGGTGTGTTAGGAGGCCTTTATTTAGAAGTGATGAGTTTCTCTGTATGTTTTGAAGTTTTAGATATTGCCATATTATGTTTTCAGAGCAGGGTTCTGTGGGTGCCCCGTGGGGGAAAATCTCATGTTTCTTGCTTGGGACTTCCAAGTGGGAATGAGGTCCTTGCCTCCCTTGAGGGAAAGCTGTTCTTAAATGCGCTTTTAACACTTTTGCGATACAAGCACTTTATGAAGTCAACCCAGAGTCTGATGCTACAGGAGCACAGTGAAGCAAGTCTCTCTTCAACAAGCAAAACTTATGTCATTAAACTCGGCAACCAAATAGTCCAGTCCCCAGCTTTTTGTAAAAAGATGACTCTAATCTCAACCTCTCTCTCTCTCTCATTCTCTCTCTCACTGCCTTTAAAAACAAGCAGAGAAGATTCCATAGTCTCTGATATTAAAACACTTAAAAAAAAAAATCCCCCCTTTCAGAGGACGCTTTCCTACATCGTGCTTACATATCTGTGCAGCTCCGATGCACCCTCCCGGCTCATTCTGTCTTTCCAGGCAAAGGCGGACAGACTATACGCGTATGCCCACTTCTGTTTACCACTGACCCTATAAAAGGCCTTTCTTTGTTCAACTGAATGGAATTCGTGCAGAAGGGACAATACCACCACCCACCCACCCTCCTTAGCCTCTCGGTGTGGGTGCTGTGGTCCAAGCAGCTGGCTCCTCTCATTCCGTCACACCAGAGGGACAGCCACGGAAGTCACACTGAAGTGCCCTTCCTTTGCAGTGGTATTAGTAAAAAATCGTTTGATTGCCAAGGACAGAAAGGCAGCTCAGGCTCGCTGAGGGAAAAGAAAGATCCCGGGTCAGCTTAGGGCTGGAGGAAGAGCTGTGGGAACTGAGGGACATTCGGGCCTCAACAGAGTCAGATCCTCTGTGTCTCCCTGCATTGACATTTCCCCCCAGGGACAGACCTCCTCCGCCACTAGCAGTCCAAGAGCTGCTGTCTTTGAGACCCACAAAGGGCCTTACTCATGGGCACTGTCCCAGGATGGGCAGCGGGTGACCCACCTTGGTCGTGCGCCTACCTTCAAGCCACTCGCTGTGGCAGAGAGGTGGCGAGCCCATTTCTGCCCAGGAGGGTGAGGTCCTGTGCTGCATGGGCGGCGGCGCAGCACGTGTCCCCAAAGGAGAGCGGGCGGTGTTATCACCAGAAGAGGAAACAAAAAACCCAAAACCAGCAACATCCTGCATCCCAAGGGATTTTACCCAAGAATTCAGGGGCCCCGAGGCACCCTCAGACACGGTACCCCAGCCCAGGGCACCAGGGAGGCCGTTCTCACGGCAGTTCCGGGAAACCCCTGCCAGAGCCGCCGTGTACCCAGGCACCTTCCTGGTTACGCCCCGCTCATTCTGAATTCAGGAATCTGTCTCCATCACTGCCCTCGTGGGGACTCTGACCTCTGTCCTGGGGTCTCCTAACACCCTCCCTTCTTCCCCCACCCCCAGGCTTGTCCCTAATAATTCCACTTTGCTGCCACAAGTTCTAGATACTTTCAAGAAAAATACTCAATATTGGGTGAGGTGCCTTCTTTTCCAAAGTCCCACAGAGACTTGATCAGCCTAAAAAATAATTGATTTATGACATATAGATGATGTTTACATCATAATATATATGTTTACCTCCTATGGCAGTAGCAAGGAGGGGAAAGATTGATGGAACTGTTTAGCTCACAGAACGGTCACCATGGCAACCGGAGCCCGAATCCTCACTATGGTGACCCAGTGCTTGAAATTGCAACTGTTGGGACCCTGTGGGCCTGTTGGGGTGGATTCTGAGAAAGGGGAAGAGCCATGTCACAGATGTTTCCCAGTGACACTGGATGGGGTTACGGCCTCGCTTCTTCCCAGGGTTCTGTTTGCCGGAGGCTGTGAGGCCGGATGGTCTGAAAATGGCGGAGATTAACACAAGCACGTGCCCTACTTGGTCAGTGCTGCTCATGCAGGCGCAGGCGGGGGAAGAGCCTTCTACTCAGACGCTGCTACCCAATGGGATGTGCGCCGGCGTCCTGGGCCTCCGGGCCCCAGGCTGCTGGGTCGCCAGGGGAGGCTGCTCAGACGCTGTCCTCCATGCAGCAGTCACTGAGACCTCTGCACAACACCCAAGGCCAAAGAGACACTTACACATGGGTGGGGGTGGGGCTTTGCTGTGAATGGGGAAGGTGCCCGGGGCCTGAGCTACACACCCCTGAGCTGCAGCGGTCCTCAAATTCACCCAACATCCTTGTTGAGAACTTCACTCTTGTTTCTCCCAATTAGCCTTCGGGAAAACTGTTCCTTTATACATTGTTTTGCCGCAGTTCCAAGAACCTATGGGCAGCGCTAAGGGAGGAGCTGCTGTATTTGATTATGGTCATTATGGGGAAGGCCTGGCCTGCTCCTCAGCACAGGTGAGGCCTAACTGAGCACCAGGTCCAGACAAGCCCTGCCATCTGCCCCTCGCCCTGCTGCCTCGCACAGAACCTCCAGCCTGGCTTCCACGGGCTCTGGCGCCTTGGACAGCTCCGGGGGTACCAGGCTCCACAGAGGTTCTCAGTCACTCTGGGTCACTGCTGTGTTTCTGCCACTTCCTGGCTCTGCCCGTGGTCACATGCCTGTGCCACGCTGACCCCCACCTGCCATGCCCAGCCACCACGTCTGCCTAATCACGGCTGCTGCCTCTCTTTGCCTGGCCACCTCAGACTCTCTTTGGAGGCCCATGCTATAGGAAAGCGCAGATTACATTTTAGGTGTGAATTTTTTTTCTTTTTTAAAAAAGATTTTATTTTTTTATTCATAGAGAGGGGGAGAGAGGGAGAGAGAGAGGGAGAGAAACACCAACATCCTAGAGATACACTGATTGATTGCCTCTTGAATGCCCCCAAACTGGAGTCCTAGCCTCAACCCAGGCATGTGCCCCGACCAGGAACTGAACCAGTGACCTTTTGGTTTGCAGGCTGGAGGTTGTGAATTTTCTTAAAGCTCAAGGATAACCAAAGGGACTGGTCACCTGAGTAGACAGGTCATCCTAGGAGACTGCTCTGAGGACCAGGCCCAGGCTCAACCTCCTTCGTGTGACACAAGCCAGCTGACCTCCACGCTGGAATGCCCTGACACACCTGTATTCCTTTTTATGAAGTGAACCTGCAAAATTAATGTCTCAGGCAAGCAGAACTTGCCTCCCTTAACTCAGCCAGGTGAGCACGTGGCCTCTGCAGGAACCCTGGGGGTTGCCAGCCCACAGGCCTCAGTCCAGGCAGGGGTTGTAGGTGCCTTGCACTGTGGAGCACCTGCTGCAGTTTTGGGGAAACTATGAGGTATGGCTGCACCTTGGAATCACCTGCAGGCTGTGGAAAATGCCAGCACCTGGGTTTCCTTCCCCAGACGTTTTGATTCAACCAGGCTGGAGTGTGGCCTGGGTGTGGAGATCAAATTTCCCCAAGCCATTCTCACACCAAAGGTGAGAAACCGCTGTTCTCAAAGCTGCAACAGGACAAATTAAACAGACACTGTTCTCTGGTAGAGCAACAGCGCAGCCGTCTTTGACCACGTCAGGTTCCTGAAGTGGAGAGCAGACACCCCTCACCTTCCAAAGGCCCCTGGGCCCCCACAGCCACCAGCTGGGGTGGGATCGGCCAAGTCCCAGCCTCACTGGGTTACCCTGTAAACTCCCGCAGTGACCTGGGTGCTGTGGCTGCTCCACCACGGGGCAGGCAGGCGGTGACAGCCGTCATTCTTTACTGACAGGGGCCTGGCGCGGAAGTGACCTCACAATGGGCTTTCTGCTCTCTCTCCTGGGCCCTCTCTCAGAGCTGGGGACTCTGCCTCCAGCACACCACTCCTGCTCCGAGGCTGCTGGGCCCCGAGCTCCCAGATGTTCCAAATGCGGCAGTTCATCACGTTCTTCCCGTTCCTCACAACCCCGTTTGGAATCTGGCGGTGATTTTGAGCCCCCCGCCGCGGGGGACTTTAGGGTGGCCTAATGCCCACTGGAGGGGGCGCCCTCCTCCGACATTCCTGGAGGGTCAGAGAACCCTCACCATCGGACGGCCTAAGAGTGTGAGTCCGAAGGCTGGGGTCCCCAGGACCTCTTCTAATCCGGAGGAGGGATGCTCACCAGTCAGGTGGCCACCCGCGCACCCCCAGACCGCGGAGCCCTGGACTCAGGACAAGGGCGTATCGCCCCCTGGTGGCGGTCAAGCAGGCAGCAGCCGGCGGGGCGGAGCCCAGCCCAGCCCAGCCCAGCCCAGTCCGCCTCTTTTCCTCCAGGTGCTGCAGGGACCTGCTCTGCACCTTCGCATGGTTTCTCTGAGACAACTGCTCTAGCGCTGCGCACGGCCCGGCTCTGACCCGCAGAAAGATTCCTTCCCCAAAGCCAGCCACCTGCCCCTGAGTCCTTGCAGGGGGCAGCATTTGCAATCTGGGGGCGCAAGGCCCCCCCTGGGGGCGGGGGCCCAGATCCCCCGGAAGCTGCTCCTGGGAGCCAGGCGCTGGCACCAAGTTCCCCCAATGGGACTTGGGCCACCTGCACTGCCAGAACTGCCGGGTTCTTTCTTTCTTTCTTTTTTTTTTTTTTTTGAGGGAGCCCAGGGCGCACGAGGGCCACCAAATAAGAGTCCACATGGGCCAGGGGTGCCTGGACTCAGGGGCGAGGACTCCCGACACCTGCCTGAGGTACCGCTGTCCGTCCGGGGCTGCCCCGGACTGGGGTCTGCTATCTCCACGCAGACTACTGGGGCTGCTCTGGAGCCCGTCCAGGGCACGCATTGGGGTGCCTGGACCTACACTTCCAGACCCGCAACAGCTCCAGCTGCGCGCGAAGGAGGCCGGACACCCACACTGGCTTCCAATCCAGGAACCTAAACTGACTCTTTAGAAAGAAGTGGTGGGAATGCTGGGACCCAAAATGAGAGAATCTGCTATCCAGCCCTCACTTCTTCACGTGACTGTCCTGCGTTTTCTTTGGAATCAAGTTGCCACCAATTAGGCCATCCTCCGAGGTGTCCAGAAGTTGTGACAGTGTGTCTGGGGTCCACAGACACGCAAAGAAAGGCAGTGCTGATCATCCTGAGCAGCCCGCCCCCCAGGAGCCCCTCTTCACCAGCCAAAACCAGCACAAGGACAACTTCGAGAGAATGGAACCCTATACAGAAAAATGCATCAACGAACAAAAATAACTCAAGAAAAAAAAATGAGACACCAAATAACCAGGAAAGTGAATTGGAAAAATTTTTTAAAACCTGTCCTGCTCTCCACCAGAGCCTTGCTCAGATGGATTCATGGAGAATTTTCTCCAAATTTCAAAGAACAAAGAAGCCCCTCCCTTTTTAAAGCATCTTTTCAGGGAACAGGAAAGGTAGGAAAGCTCCCCCCCGCCCCCGGCCCGGCCCACACACACACAAACTCATTCCATGGTGCAATGTTTACACCCAGACAAGGAAAAGTACTCGGAAGTTTGGGACTAACATTACTTATGACCACAGATGCCAGAACCGTAAACACAGTCTTATCAAATCAAATACAGCAGTGTGTTTTAAAAATGCATCCCAACCAAGAAGGATTTATCCCAGAAATACAAGAGCAGTTCAACATTGGAAAAATATCTGCGTAATTCAACACATGGAAAAAAGTAAACGAGAAAAACAAGGCTGTCCTCAGAATAGATGCGGAAATGCGCAGATACATGTGATAATTCACGTGGAAATGCTCAGCCCCTGAGGAGTAAAGGGCATCCTCCCAAGTTCACAGCCAAAGTCAGACTTGGTGGTGAAAATGTCAGGGCCAGGGCAACGCACCTGGAATAGAGGGCCTGGCCTTGAGCTCTTCAGTCTGGTTGCCACTAGCTGCAGGTGGGTGTTCAAGTTTAAGTATCATTGAAGATTCAGTTCCTGGGTCTCACAAGCCGTATTTCAAGAGCTGAACAGCCCTTCGTGGCTACTGTACTGGACCACTCAGTCACAGAACTGTTTGATTGGATAGGGCTAGTCTAGCCAATAGAAAAAAAAAAAAAAACAAAATGAAATGAGGCCTAAGAATGGAAAAGAAAATATGTTTCCCCGATCTGCAGACAATCATATTGTCCACAGAGAACATCTAAGATCTGCATATAAACGGAGATTAGCAACATCACTGTACACGTGATCAGAATAGTAACAACTGTCACACTGACTTTTACTAGGTGCCTGGCACTGTGCCAAGGGCTCTCTGATGTGTTACAATGTAATTCTTATGACAGCAGCTAAGAACGGCATCCTCCCTACCCTGCAGATGTGGGCACTCAGGCAGGGTGACTGAGTCCCTTGCCTAGATCACAGAGCCAGCACAGGAGAGGCCAGGATGCAAACCTCAGGCCGACGGGCTGGCGCTTGCCCTTTCACATGATGCTATTCTGTCCCCATTTCCTTCCAGTGCACCCATGCCACCAATTAAGGGGACAAGGAACGTATGAAAAAGATGTCTTTATGAGAGCAATACCACTTTAAAAAGAAATGAGGCATGAAGCAATCAGAAGACATGCAGGACGGCTCCTTACCTTGGAGGAAGTCCTGGCTGCCAGCCCACCCAGGCTATCTGATCAGGGTGGACAGTGGCCAGAGATTCCAGCAGGGGGTGGGGCACACCGGTCGTTACAACTGCAGCCATAATCACTGGATTTCACCTGTGGCTTTCCCTCCTTCCAGAGGGTGACCTGTAGCCTCACCTCCATCCAGCACGGTGTCATTATGTCCTTAGTGACTCAGTGATGGTGTGTCTGTTTCTAATCACCAGCTGTATCAAGTGCCAAAGATCCCTCCTGTGCCTGACCTCCATCTCTGTACGAAGTGGTTTCCAGCACCTTGGAGAAGCCCCACCCACGTTCTGAGTAGGGGCCAAAGGTTTCTCCCTGGCTTTCCGACTTGCTGTTTGGCTAGCTGCTTCCAGGGGTTTGAAGGTATGCAGTTTAACAGCTTGGAAATATTTGGAAAGTGTAAAGGATGGCCCCATACATCCCTCTGATATTTTTATGCCCAGGGCTCACTTAATCCTTAATGGGAACTCTTCAAGCCATCCGCTTACAGACTGTAGCTTTCTTACTTCAGCCATAAAAGCCAGGGGGCACTTCGCAGCCAGACCCCTGGAGAAAGAAGAGGAAACAGAATGTGAGGAGCAGCTGCTGAGATTCCCTTTCAGGTACCAAAACACCCTGGGGCACCTACCAGGCAGTGAACACAAGTGGCTGCCTCTTCTCTGCTCAGAAGCTAATTAGTGGCCCACCCTGAGGAAAGGCCAGGTGAGGACAGAGAGACATGGCCATCCACCTGCCAGATGGAGAGGCCTCACCAAAAACCACATTCGTTGCCACCTTGATCTCACACTTCCAGCCTCCGGAACTGGGAGCAAATAAATGTCTGTTGTTTAAGCCGCTGGCCTGTGGTGCTTTGTTGTAGTGCCCTGAGGAAACTGGGCACAGCTGTCTCTTGAGCAAGATGGGGTTATAGACCTTCACCCCCATGTCCTCAGAAATCCGTGTTTAAATTTTGACTCTACCCTCCATCCTTCAAATACCCGGATTCCACCAATTACAGATGGAGAACAGCACTTTGGACCCCTGGTTGGGTGTAGGGAACTTTCGCATGGCGTAGAAATGTAGCTCAGCCCTCACATGGAAAACCAGTGGGGTACGAATGGTACACAGGGCCACACCCACTGAGAGGTTTCCCCGTGGGGAATCAGGCCTGCATCGTACATAGACTGCTATGAGACTTACTTTTGCTAAAACTCCCTCACCCTGAATTGAGGCAGCAAAGGCTTGCTACGACTTCCTAAAGTCTGTGCTAAACCTCCCAAAGATGGAATGTGTCCAGTTCAACCACTTTTCCCTGATCTGCACATCCTTCTCTTTGAAGTAATTAGCAGCATTCTTTCCTTTGTTGTCTGTAAAAGGCAGTCCCCTGCAGTGAACCTGTGCATAGTAAATGAGGACTACCCTCCATGTAATGTACCCACAGAAGCAATAAAAGCCTGGCCAGGCAGGGGCTGGGCACTCTGGCCTTCTCGCCCTCTATCTCTCAGAGAGTGGCCATGCCGTACTTTTTTCTCCACAGAACTTCTGTTGCCCGTGTGTATTTGTTCATGAGCAGCCACAACATTCACAGATCCTGCCGGCCAGGGTCCACCACAGTTGGGAGTCGGCGGTTGGGAACGTGAAAATACTGTTTTCCGTCCGTGGTTGGATCTACAGATGCTAACCAATGGATACAATGGGCCAGCTGTGTTTATTTACTGAAAAGAATCTGCAAATAAGTGGATGGCGGTTCAAACCCATGCTGTTTAAGGGCCGGCTGCACTTACACAGCTTCAGCAGGTTTTAAGCCGGGCCCACGAATAGAACTGTTTCAATAAAACTTCTAAATAATAGGATTAATAATAAAAACAATCTCCACAGTGAGACATCTCACAGCTCCATCAACAGCCAATCCTACTGCCCCAAACACCCAAAGCGCCAGGACTTCATTAAATATAGAATTGGGAAGAATTAATCAAGCCGGGGCCAAGATTTTAGGGATATAAAAGTAAAATAGCCATATGAAAATAAACATTTGGGATGGCTTTCCTTTGCATAGTATTTGTACACAGCCTTTCTGCATCAAGTTTATTACTGTATCACTTCCAATAGAGAAACAATGAAAGCGATCTCAATTATGCTGTCATTAAAATTAGGATTAAGTCCTGGCTGGTGTGTCTCAGTTGGTTGGAGCCCTGACCTGGAAACTGAAGGGTCACTGGTTTGATTCCTGATAATGTTTCTCTCACACAGCGCTGGGTTTTTCTTCCCCGCCAACCCCCCCCCCGCCCCCTCTCTCTCAAAGCAAGAAAAAATGTCCTCAGGTGAGGATATAAAAAAAAAAAAAGATTAAAACGACAATGTAATGCCAGAGGAAAATATTCATATTATTACATTAAGTTTAAAAACCACCAAGATTCACAACTGAAGATAGAGTAAGATTCTAAATTATGGGCATGGTGGAGAAAGCTCAGTTAAGAGTTTGGAAGGTGGCAAAACACTTCCTTTCCTTCCTTTTTATCCCCTGTGCATTTCCCCCCCCATTTCTCATAATTACTCGCTCAGCCTAGGGTGTTCCATGCCAGGTTCTGCAGCAGGTCATGGCCTCACCGAACTTACCTTTTAGTTGGAGGGGGAGTAACATTAACAAGATAATGCCAGTAAATGGCATATCAGATGATTAGTGCTCCGCGAAAAGTACAGAGGAGAAAGAATACAATCGATGCTGCTCGCGCTTTTTGACCCCGGGGGGTGAGCTTCTCATCCAGGTGAGAGGCGGACTCCGGGCTACATTTGGAGCTGCAAGCAGGTGACAGATTGAAAGGGCAGGACGCGCCAGCCCAGCAGGCGTCGCTGCAGCCCCGCCGCGCTGTGGGATCACATGACCAGGGCCGGGGCGGGGCCAAGCAGACAGCTGAGTTGGCTCCGCCCTTTCCCTTCAGACAAGCGGGCGGAGCCGACAACCAAACGGACGTCTTCCGAGCGTCGTGGGGCGGGGAGGGGCCGGAGAGAGCGGACAGGGCTCTGGCGCGCGGCCTCCGGCGCCAGGCGGCCGCCGCGTTGGTTTTTCGGTTGTTGGGCGCCGAGGCCGAGCGGTCTGCGGTCGGGCCGAGAGTTGGGAGCAATGGCGACCTTTGTGAGCGAGCTGGAGGCGGCCAAGAAGAACCTGAGCGAGGCTCTGGGGGACAACGTGAAACAGTAAGAGCCGGCGGCGCCGCCCGAGCCTCCGCGCGGGGCTCTCCGGCCTTGGGCCGCCCGAGGACGGCCCCGCCGCCCGGACCTGGGCAGCCTGGCGTCGCGGGTTGGGGGGCCCCTGCGCCGGGCGGGCCCCCGGGCCTGTCGTGCTGCAGATCAGGTCTTCCTGCCTCCCTGGGGACTGGGGCTCCTCCCTGGGTGAGGCAGGAAGGGTGCGTTTTATCCCTGGGACCCCCTGAGCTGGAGCAGGCCCGATGCGGGTGCGCGGCGCCCCAGGAGGGCTTCTTGGAGGAGGAGGCTTTGCGCTTGGGTGGGTGCAGGCGCAGTCGGTGAGAGCAAGGGCGGCAATTTTGGAAGGCACACGGACCCTCCGGTTGAATAATAGTAGCGGATACTTACGGAACACCTTTTAAGCGCTCTGAATGTAGTTTCATCAAACCTCGCAACAGAGATGTGGGCAAGGTGCAATCATTCCCATTTGACAGATGAGAAGACGGACACTAGGGAGAATAAAACGTCCTTCCCTGGGAGTTAGAGCAGGTGAGGTGAACTTGGGAAGGAAGCAAAGCCTGTGGTTCTTAGTACTGTTTCTACCTCTGCAGATATTGGGCCAACTTAAAGCTGTGGTTCAAGCAGAAGATCAGCAAAGAAGAGTTTGACCTTGAGGCTCATAGACTTCTCACGCAGGATAATGGTAAAATAATCACCTGGGGAATTATTGTACTGTTCTGGAGTTTTCCCAGATTCGCAATAAATTAAAGCCTTTTCACTTAAAAAATGAAAAGTTTGGTTTTAGTGATGTATATAATACGGGTACTTAAAATTATGTGTAAAAATGGCAGAATGGGATATCCAACATCCTGAGAAGCAGAGCTAAAATCAGTGGTTTCCTTGTGATGTAAATATTTTGTGTGTGACCTGTGGCACTCTTCTATTTCAGTCCATTCTCACAACGAGTTCCTCCTGGCCATTCTCACTCGGTGTCAGATCTTGGTGTCCGCTCCAGGTAAGGCAGCAGCAATGCTGGCAAGACCTCAGGCAGCAAAGCCCCGAAGCACTGGGCTTTCTGTAACACACTTGTGTTTGTAAGCCCGATGTTCTTTGAAGGGCTCAGAGAAAACGTTATTATGTAGATACACATTCTTTTATAGAAGTAACACACTTGTGTTTGCAAGTGTAACATTCTTTGAAGGGCTGGGGGGGTAGGGGTGGGGGGAAACGTAAGTACACATTCTTGTCTAGAACCTTGTTAAAGCAGGAACTCACACTGACTTTTGGCCTTGACTCCCCAGCCGGCTGGATTTTAGGTACTGAAGTCCCGAGAGGTGCGGAAGGGCTGGGTGCTGGGTGCTGGGAGGAAGACGCAGGGCAGGCAGCAGGTGTCGGGAGGGGTTTTGTATGTGGAAGGAGTGGAAACCTGGGCTTCCAGGTGTGTTCCCAGTGAGATGTTAGCACCTGGGACATGGCTTAGAGCTTCTGCATGTGTGTTTGGCAGATTATTGAGAGAAAGCAAAAGGTCGTGGATGGCAGCCTTTTAGCAGATGGGAGGAAGCTCGAAGCTCAGCCTGTCGCTTCAACCTAAATAGGTGTAGATAGACAGAAATCCCTACCCAAGGGTCCCTGATTTTTTGGAGCTTAAATGGTACAAGCCACCTCTTTCAACCATTTGTCAAAAACAAACAAACTTGCCCCATGATAAAACTTATCCTGGGCTCTTGTTAAAAAGTGGATTCATAGTACCTCCTGCTGTAGATTAAGTTGAATTTTTTTTAAAAAAGGGTTTATGGTGATTGTGATGATCATTTATTAAAAGCCCATGTTTATCTAGAAACGGCTGGTATTTTGGGTCATCCCTCTCTGCTAACCTCTGCTGCATAATAAAGAGTTGAGAAAAGGTCTCCCCAAGCCAGTTCCTCCATTCCCAGAAGTCCTTGTGGGTGGGTCCCTCACCCGCACCAACCCTCACCTACCTGCACCTACCCGCACCTACCCTCACTGCGCAGGCTCCACGGTGTCAGGATCCTTGAGTTCTGTTCACCTCGAATGGGTCAGAGAAGCCAACAGTGTGAGGGGCAGGTCTGACTTTCCAGGCAGGCTATTCTGAAGGGCCACACACCCGAAAGACGTGACTGGAAATGAAAGCCCTGATTGACAGGTGTCAAGAGACCCGGGTTCAGGTTGAGCTTAGAGAAAGGAGTTAATTATTGGGTGGTCTTAGCTTTAATTTATAAAATAGAGACAGTACTATCGACCCTACGGGGCTATTTTTTTTTTAAAGTGGCTGATTTTATTTGAATAAAGCCTTTGATACTGGTGAATGTCATTATTGGTTATTTTTAAATACATGAAGAAACATTTGATACCTGACATTGTTTCTCCATTAACAACCAAAGTATATTTTCTCAAAATGAAATTACTGAATGTTGCCTGGCAACAGGCCGGCCTTTGTAGTTAGAACCATGGCCAGTGGATTTTCTTCTGTTTCTCTAAGCTGTGCAGGAAAGTTGATTTCAATAATAATACTTACTGAGCGACTGTCACGTTGGTCCTCACAACACCTTTCCAGGGAGGGGTATGCTTCTTTTTGTAGAGTAGGGAACAGACTTCAGAGAAAACAAAGTGGAAGAACACAGACACCGAGGCCCGTCCGTCCAGTAAGCCCCAGGGCTGGCTCCCAGCCGGAGCCCAGCTGCCACCGGGAAGCTCTGCCTATGGGAAGCTCTGCCTATTGTCACCGGTAGTCCTCATCCATGCGCCTGGCCACAGGACAGCAGTGTCCCCTGAGGTCCAGCTCCATTCCCCCGGAGGAGGTCTCTGGAAACCCTCTAAGGCTGGCGGACCTCCCCTGGGGGGTCTGGGTGCCAGAGACACCTGCGGTGGTAGGTGGTGGGTGGGAGGAACTGACTTCCCACAGAGAAAGCTGGGGAACTTGGAGTGTTTTTTAAAAGTATCATCTTTCTGAAAACATCAAAATAGAAACAATATTTTGCTAGGATGATGGGTGGGTTT
Source organism: Anoura caudifer (assembly GCA_004027475.1). Classification (NCBI taxonomy): domain Eukaryota; kingdom Metazoa; phylum Chordata; class Mammalia; order Chiroptera; family Phyllostomidae; genus Anoura; species Anoura caudifer. Next base: position 133,610 of record PVKU01003742.1, read on the forward strand.
TTTTTTTCTTTCTTAAAAATATTTTGGGGGGTATTTTTTTCATGTGAACTATAATGAGCTTGTATTACTTTGATTTTTTCCTGTTAACACTAAACTGTATGTTCAGGGTTAAAAAGAACAGTACAGAAAGTCTTACAAAGAAAAGCTTCCTCCCACCTACACCGTTCTCACAGACAACTACTTCCACCGTTTAGTTCTTCTGGGGTCCTTGGTGGCTCCTCACACACTGCTAGGTGGAGCAAAAGCAGGCCGATGATTGTCCCCATGGAAAATACCGGCATCGATCAATAATAACACAAGGGTGAGCTCGTGCTGCGTGTTCTCACGGCTGCCAGCCTACTTTGGCCCGCCCTGAATGCTTAACGCTCTCGATGTAGCGGTTTTAGACAGGTTTCCCTGTCTCACCGCTCAGTGTTTTGCAAGGTTTCCTCAACTCTCCTGTCCAGCCTTCCTGTCCCGTGTATCCTGTACGGCGGCAGCTCCCACGGAATCTCCTTTCGTTTTGTTCGTACCTGTCTTCTCCACCATCCGAGGATGGCAGCTAGAAATGATTGGAGTCCCCTTTGTGGTCCGGATTCTTTATCTCTGGGACCTCTATTTTCGCTTGCTTGGCTTGGTCTTTCTTAAGGTGCTGCAGATTATCATCAGAACTCTGGGGGTTCACAGTGAAGAGTGATATTCTCCTTGGGGGGTAGCAAGAAGACAGCTGTTAAACTGGCGCTCCTCGGACACCAGCCCACAGCCCAGCCGCCTCAGCGAGACCCAGCACGTGGTCCCTTTAACCGCAGTCCATGCGTGTGTGGGCAACAGTGCGCAGGCCTGGCCTCACGGCCGGTGGAGTGCCCGAGGTGGCAGACGGCCCACTGGGTCAGTGGCTGCTGAACAGGCCTCCCTGCCCGTCTGCTTTGTGCTGAGACCGTCCTTGGGGCGGGGAGAAAGGGGTGTGTTTACAGAGTCCTCCCTGTGCCCATGACACTCACATCCGAATCCATATACCCCTGGGTGTCTCCTGTGCAGGTGAGCTCCCCCACCTCGTGGGCCAGCCCGCCGCTAGACCCATTGTGTCGGTTCTCCAGCCCGGGTGGTGGCTGGCACGTGTCTGCTCTGTCCACGCCTGTTCAGCCCATCCTGGAAATATGTAGAGGGCCCATCTAGTCCCCCACTCACTCCCCATCCCCTCTGCCAGGCGCACCCCTCACTTTCCCTACCGTCATCTCTAGCAGGGTCCTGAGGACAGAGGAGGGCAGTGCGCCTGGTTCACCATCTTGAGCCAGGATGCACGGACCACAGAACTGTGTTCCAAAAAGAGCTGCTTTGCTTACAGCTAGGGAAAACTGGAGGGAACAGATTTGGCTGAGAGAAGTAGGGGAGATTGGAATTTTAGTATCTGTTATTTATTTACATTACTTGAGCATGCCATACTTTTTATAGCCTGAAATGAAAACAGACCTAGCGGTTCCCGGTTGCCTGTGCTTTCTCTCATGCTTATTGTTTTCTGTCCCCCAGAGGGGGCTGGCTCTCTGCCCTGGCCAGGGACCCCTGCAGCCAAACCCGGGAAACCGAAGGGGAGGAAGAAGCTTTCATCTGTTCGTCAGAAATTTGATGTAGGTTGCTCTTCGGTAGATTGTACATTTGTAAATGGCCATAAAGTTACTGGTAACAAAGTTGGGGACAAAAGGGGGCGTCATGGGGGGGTAAGGTGTTACTGGCTGGGAAGTCGGTGATGTGCCTGAATTGTTATAATGCTGTATTTTTATTGCATAAACATCAATGTTATCATTAGTACCTCATGATTTTGGATGATTCAACGGCTGTGCCTCTGTTCTTTCTCCCCTGAAATATTTTTCTGGAGTGACTTCTGTCCTCAGGGCCAGGGGACCTGAGCCTTTGGGCTCAGCGGAGAGAAGTCTCAGAGGCAGTTAGCTGTAAAATCTTTGCACATTTCAGAGTTACTTACTTTTTCCAGTTTCTACCTAAGGAACAAAGTTTCCTCCAAATACCCCTTTTATAGATTTTTGACTGGGCATCGCTAACTTTATGAATTAGCACAACAAACATTTATCTCTATCTTTGCTGTGTTTTATATCATTAATATTCAATCTGGTGGTCACCCGTCCCCCAGAGAGGCCTCCTTGGTCCAAGCAGACGTGTTTTTTTGTAAAAATGCAGTTTTTTACCCGGAAAATGGAAAACCCCACAACTGTTGCTTTTATAATAATGCAAACCTCAAACATTCTCGCTACAAACTGTTGTGCACTAGGCTTCAGCAAAAGCTGCCAGGGGCGAGCCTCCTGCTGACAGTGGGAGGTAGAACCGGGCTCTCTGAAGCTCCCAGGGGGAGGCAGAGGTTTTACGAACAGGAAAAGACAGAGAAAAAGGATTCTACAAATTAGTATGATGACACGTTAGAAGGAGAAAGGTGTTGAAAACTGCGCATAGGAGATAACAGCGGCTCAGCCGCTGCTGAGCAGCATGGGCCTGGGGCGTTGGCTGTTGGTCCCTGCACAGGCGAGCCAGCAGTTTCGGGCCTTCGCCGAAGGGCTGACGACACGTTCAGAGCCTGCCTCCCTGAAGTGTGCTCAACATGCTCCGGCTGGTTTGGAAATAGTTTTCAGCCTTCTCCTCGTTAGTGGTTATTTTTAGCACAGAACCATCTCTTCTGTGATCACGGAGATGCAAAAGGTTACGATGTTAGAATACTGCCCCTGCTTCCCAAACACGTCTCCATTGTCCCCCGGGGACACATGTGACTCGGTGACCATGCGCACATCACCGCTTTCTTGTTTTTCTAACCCCTGCCACACGGCCTTGGCGGCACGAACCCATGGCCTGCCGAGCCCTGCGCATCCCGCACCTTGCTGCGGCGATGGGTGACCCTGAAACCCTGCCTCTCTCAGCACAGGTTCCAGCCTCAGAACCCCCTCTCGGGGGCCCAGCAGTTTGTGGCGAAGGACCCCCAAGATGACGACGACCTGAAGCTCTGCTCGCACACCATGATGCTGCCCACGCGGGGCCAGCTGGAAGGCAGGATGATCGTGACGGCCTACGAGCACGGCCTGGACAACGTCACCGAGGAGGCCGTGTCAGCGGTGGTCTACGCCGTGGAGGTCGGTGCACGGGGGCAGAGCGCTGGTGCGGGTTGCGAGTGGTGAGCTTGCGTGTGTGGTCGGACATGGCTGCTGAAAGAAGAGACCCTAGAAGTCTCTCTGACCTCAGAGTGGTTGTCATTCCCCTTGGTTTCTTTGGAGGGAGAGACACAGCCCATTCTGAACAAGTGCCTTCGCTTAAGCAGAGGAAGCTTTCAGGAGGTTACTTAGGTTTGATTCGATGTGGGACTTGTCACCCAGGGTAGAAACCAAGATTGAGGCTCCTAAGGATGAATATCTCGGGGTGCAGTCATGCCCCGGCACTTGGCAGACTGGGTGTCTGTGCAGTGGGCTCTCAGCTCAGCACACTTGCGTTTGCCGCTCGGTGTTTCCATTTAGTTGTTGAACAGAATACCCGTGGGGGTCTGCAGGCACAGGGGCTCCAAGGTCATGGGGTCCCCTTCCCTCAGCTGCACCTCAAAGATCCTAAGGTATAAACTTCACTTGACTTCTGTGTGGGGAAATCACACACTGTGTGCCCTAAAGTCCTGGGGGAGACGCCCTCACTGGGGTGATGGAGGCGCCATCCCTGGTCCTGGGGCCGACTGTGGCTGGGACTGAGTCTGCTATCCCCTTCGCCAGCCCTCCCTTATGTGCTTGTCTGCCACCAAGGCAAAATGATGTTGAATGCGTGGTGTTTCGTTGTTGTCCTGTAAGTCATTCATGGGGCTTCTGAGAGAGCCACAGGGAAGGATTTCAGTGGATTGGGCAGCACAACCAATAAATCCTAGATCTTGAAACTTTCCCGTTTAAAAGAATGTTTCCAAGTTTCAAGGTGGGTTGCCCATTTTTTAGAAAATTATTCGCCCATTTTTATGCTTTTATTTCAATTTATCTGAAAATCATTTTTGAGAGAGAGAAGCCAAGGTTTTGAGAGAGACACAAAACCTTTTAAAATAAATGTCCCTCAGGACAAGCTCATCTTAAATAGAAGGTGGAAGCAGCATGCCTTCCTATCCCCTGGCGCCCCCTCCTGGCTCCCCGGGGACCTTTGCATGGTCCCAGCCGTGCAGGTCTGTCCCCATCTCCGGCTGCTAAATGCCAGGGGCCATAAGTGGGTTAGTGGAAGGGTTAGGATTTGCTTTTAAGCGGGACTTCATGTTATTTTTCCCTTCTTGTTTCTACAGAACCACCTAAAAGACATACTGGCCTCAGTTGTGTCGAGAAGGAAGGCCTACCGGTTACGGGACGGCCACTTCAAGTACGCCTTCGGCAGTAACGTGACCCCGCAGCCCTACCTGAAGAACAGCGTCGTGGTGTACAACAGCCTGATAGAAAGGTACCGAGGGGTCTGTGGTCAGTGCCCACCTGTCCCGGGTGGCTGTGCCACCCTGGGTAACAGGCCACTGTGAAGGGTCGGGCTTTGGATTTGGGGAGCCTGGGGGACCTCGGTGCTGGGGCCTCATGTGGTCACTGGTGGGTTGTGATGCCCCTCCTGTTGGAAGTAAAGCTGCAGAGTTTGGCTGCAGCGTGTGGTTTAAATGAGGGCCCCCCCACTTTCTGAGGCTCCTGTGGGGCAGCCCCCGCCTGGTGGTGGAGGGGGCCCACTTTTCGTGGTAAGTGTGGCTGCTGATTGTTGGGTGGGGACAGGGTTTCTCGGTGGGCGGGGCGATAGCTCAGAGGTGTGGCCTGACCTGGGTGGTGCCACCTGGCTCCTGGCAGCCGGGGCACCCCAGGCACCCCCATCTTAGAGGACCTGGGATGCCTGCATCCCTGCATCCACGCCGCCACATCCCAGAATATTTTTGTCCAGATTTCAAGCCTTTGGGAAAGAAAAGTTAATGGGAATCTGCTCATGGTAGCTGAAGTGACTGCATTTCCCCACGTGCTGGACTTGGACAGGGAGACAGTGCAGGAGGGTGCTGGTGAAGAGTGACAGGCAGGGGTCTGGGAGGCTGAGCAGTGAGTGGGTGGAGGGACGTATTGACTCCAGGGGTCAGGCGGGGCAGCGCCCGTGCCCATTGGTCCTCCCCAACCTGGGCTCACTGCATAGGTTACACAGGTGATGACTTACATTCACCGTCTCCTGCTGGCCTGTCTCTGGAGCATCTGTTCTTGTTTGTAAGTCATTCTTGCAGAGAACAATGAGCTAAGAAAGGGGGCTCCCTGTGGTGGTGAAACCCGGGGACAGTGTCCCCAACCTGCCGCGTTTGGGCATCCAGGTGCATCCAGGTGCGTCCCCTCCTTAGCCTGGCCGCACCTGCTCTGTGACCCTCTCGGTTGTGCAGGTTCTGTCCTGTGTGAAGGCGCAGGAAGCCGGCCCACCTCCCTGCTGAGTGTCCAGGGCCAGACCCCGGCCCCTTCCCCAACCCTGCACTTGTACCTGTGGCCTCCGGGGGGCGGGAGGGGGGGCGCAGCTTCCGGAGTCTTCTCTGTGATCGAGTTGGTTCAGTACCATCCACCTTCCTCCTCACTGCTGTTTGCAGTTTCCTTGAATTAAGGTCCATTATGTTTTTCCAGGCAGAAGCATTTCAGGGGCAGGTCTGGCTCCACGTGCTGAGCGTAGTAAATGCTTTCATGTGGTGGAGGGAGGGGCTCAATAGTCGCTCCACACTTTTTTTCTTTCCCGCCTGACACGTGGGCTGCCTTTAAAAATGAAAAGCCCAGACTCTTTTTTTCTGCACCAGCTGAAGAATAACTGAGTCCCTACTTCCCTGGAAGAGCTTGTTAATGAGTGAGTCCCCGTCTCCCCGTCCTGTTATTCGGGTGTCTCTTCCAAACTCTCGGACTGTTTCTGAAATGCTCTGTGCTCAGCCCCCCAGCCTTCTCCGCTCCTTGTGCCGGCCAGAACCCAGCTTCCCACCCGCACCCCGACGACGCAGAGCAGCAGGCCGCGCTGCTGCTGGCCTGCTCGGGGGACACCCTCCCGGCGTCCCTGCCTCCCGTGAACATGTACGACCTTTTTGAAGCTTTGCAGGTAACTCTCGGCTCCTTCAGGAGCCAGCCCACTTCTGGCATTTTGTTTTCTGGTTTGGACTGTTCACTGCGAAAGCCACTCATCCTGACTCATTCAAACCCTGGGCCCAGGGGTCCCTTCTAATCCCCACCACCCCCACCGCCCCCACCTCCCAGCAAGAGAAAGGAAAAAAGCACATTCGCTCCCTCATTCCCATTCTTGAACCTGGGTGTTTCCTGGGTTCTCTCAGCTGGTCTGGGATTCGCTGGGTGCAGGCTCCAAGGTCACGGGTTAGTGTGTCCTCTGTGGGCGTGGTCTGTGGCTCTCAAAGTGTGACTGAGGGTGCGCTTGTGTCTGCCCCAGGTGCACCGGGAGGTCATCCCCACACACACCGTGTACGCCCTCAACATTGAGAGGGTCATCACGAAGCTCTGGCACCCGAATCACGAGGAGCTGCAGCAGGACCGGGTGCACAGGCAGCGACTGGCGGCCAAGGAGGGGCTGCTACTCTGCTGAGCCCTGCCCACCTGCACCAATGACCGAGAGTGGGCGGTTTCGGGGCCCAGTCTGCACCCCCAGACTGACCGGGACCCTGCAAACCGGACTTTTCCTACAGAGACGGCGTGGAGCACGCGTCGCTACAGTCTGCTTGTGCAGGGACATCTGTGCGTGTGAGTCCCCAGCAGAGCCTGCAGGGGGCGCTCAGCCCAAGGTGTCAGGCAGGTGACACCCTGGGACAACCTCATGAACTGACTTCTAACTCCTGTTTCCTTCCCGTGGTGGATGTGCCTGAAGACTGATGGACGGGTCCGCTTGTTCATGATTCCCAGAGAATGTTTCAAGTGCTCCATGCAGACGTGTTGCATTTCTACGCGATTGTTCCCCTGTTCCTATGAAATGTGTATCTACCCTTTTAGACGGTAAAGGGAGGACAACTTGCATTTGGCAGTGTTGCTGAGAACTGAGTCTGTTCTCAGCCACAGATGTGTGGCTTTTGACTCGAGAGAGCTGCTGGACGTGCAGCTGGCCCTGAACAATGCGGGTGTGAGGGGCGCAACCCCCGATGCAGCCCCAAATTCGCCTGTTAATTTGTGACTCCCCAAAACTGAGCTGTCTGGGACCCTCCACTCATGCCCACCTCTGCAGGTGCCCCAGTCCCCAACGTGACACGGCATGGAAGTGTCTGGACTCCAACTGCAGTTGTCGCAGTTCGGGCATTCGTGGAAGGTCCATGCATACCGGCCGCAGTATTTCAAGGAAGTCCGTGTGCGTGCCCGCCACTCCACGCCAGTCAGGGGTCGGTGGCGTTAGAATGGGCCTCTCTGTGGGTTATTGCTGTTATGTATAAATAGGTGCAGGCCAGTCAGTATCTGGATCTGTGTATTTGATTCTGTACCTTAAATGTGGCAAATAAACCTTTTGGGAGAAAACTTTATTAAACAGATAAGGGATGTTGCCATCTACAGAAACCCAAAAGGCCCTGTGCATTGAGACTTCAGCAAGATGTTCCAAAAGAATGTTCTAGATGAGAAAGATGAAAAAGTATGTTCCAACTGAGGTATGCCATCTCTTCCTTCTGTGCTCTGTAGATTGCGTGAGACTACAAAGGAAAAGCAAACCGCCGAGCTTCTGTCGGTTGCCGGCACAAGTCTGAGAAGCCCTTTAGAGGCTGAGGTGATGATGCTCGAGCAGTGAGGGTTTGGAGGGGTTTGAATCAGCATCTCACCAGACGTAGGGGTTTTGTTTAGACAACTCACCTGGGCCTCATGACTAAGTGTGCAAGAAATTTCACACGTCCTGGGTGCAGAGGCTGTGGGGGTCACCAGGGCAGGCTCCACCCACATGCTAACAGTGAGGTTCCTCCCTAGGACCTGACCTACATCCCTGTGGTCAGCTAATCACCTGCTCTGCGGGTCCACAGGACCCCAGGGGACTCCCGTCACCTCTCATTTTAGGCCATACTCCGAGGGCAGGGAGGTAGGAAGTATGATGCATGGGACGGTTTCTGGAGAGCCCCTGAGAGGCTCAGGCACCGGTTCCGGCCCAGGCTGGCACCACCACTGGCCCTGGGCCAGCCGAGGACTCTGTACCAAGTGTCATGTTAGAAAACACCCAATGGGAAGCAATGCCGTGATGCCCCAGGTAGCCCCAGCCAGAATCAAGCTGATTTTTTCTGGCAGGAACCTCCCCCACCATCTAAGCTGGTTTGCTGTGCAAAACCAGGTGTGCTGAGGCCCACCCTGCTTTACCACAGGCGCACCCAAGCACTGGCTCAGCACCTTCCTGTCACCCTGACTACCCACGGCTGTGGCCAACCAAACCCCATTCTCCTGACATGCTCCCCATTGCCTGAGAGGCCGGGATGGGATTTCAGTGACCTGCAGAGGGATCCCTGTCCTCTGCTGGTCAAGGCCTGTCCCATCACGGCTCAGACCCAATCAGAAAGCCTCCAGGAGGTGAGCAGGTGCTGTGGTCAACAGGTTGGGTTGGAACTTAATTCTGACGGCCTATGAAGGGGAAAACCTTGTCGAGGCCGCTCTTGGAAAGCAGACCACTGCTTATGGGCTCTCCAGGCAAGGTGACCAGCCGGGGGTGGCACTCACATCACTGAATGTGCGCCGTGGAAGGGTGCACAGATGGCGGCGCATCACGCTTTCCTTCCTGAAGAAATGTATGGAATGGATTTCTAAGTTCTCTGTCAGTGCTCTAGAGACATCTTCACTCAGTCACTATGCCTTTGTGGATGCCTTTCATGTGATTCTGGGAACGGGGGGCTCCCCAGGCCACTCAACCGTGGCCGAGGGAGGGACAAGCCTTTTCTCCCCCAACCCCCGCCACGCCACTTACTGATGCTACCACCCTGTGAGGAGATGCTGACTCCAGGGGGTAACGTGCTGGTACCACGGACAATGAGGGGAACAGGGTGGTTTGACATGTGACTTTTCACCGTACAAGCAGGGAAGTGTTAATAATAAAACCGCCACAGCCTAGGCTCTCGTTCATCCAAGTTTATTGTCAGGGTCAGCGCCTACCTACCGGGAAGTGCAGCTACATTTCCACGTGTGCTAGTGTTGGTCCGGGGCCACAGCCGCTCCGCAGACCGGCCGGAGCAGGGCTGCTGGGCAGAGGTCGGAATGGAGTCAGTGGAAGCAGGCGCCTAGGGGGCTGGAGAGCAGAGCCACCCCTCCAGGGACGTCCCGGCACTGGGCAGCCTGCGCGGCGCCGCCTGCCAGCGGAATGCATCAGGAGTTGGACCCACTTTCTACTCCTCTCTAACGGACCGCAGCGGCTCCAGGGCAGGCACCCAGCATCAGGTCTCACAAAGTCCTTGACGCTCCCAAAGCAAGTCGAACAGGACAGCAGTAGGGGACAGCCAGGAACACGGAGGATAACTTAAGTGGAACTGGAGGGGATGGAAACTTCTGGAATGCTAAGTAGCTGGGTTTAGATGCCACTCAAGATGATGAAGCACGCAGTCCAGTTTGGGAAACAGTTCAAATATTGAAAGTTACTCCGATACCAGAAATTAAGTGACATTCCCCCGTGTGGAGGAAAACCGGTTTTAAAAAGGGACAGAGGTGTTTCACCGATAGGAAAATGAGTACCTGAGTAGAAATAGGTGTGTCAAGATGCCGAGAACCACGTTGCACACTCACTGGCAAGGTGCACGGGAAGGACAGCGGAGGCCTGTCCCCAGAGCTGGCACAGGAATGGCATTTCTAGCAGTGGCTTTGCCTGGGAGGTGCTGGCCTGCCTTCTACTGCGCTGGTGGCTCCGAAGGAATGTTTGCGTGACACGCGATCCACGTGGGAAGGCAGATGGCTACAGTGTAAAAACTCAGGCCTCCCACCTCTCCTGAGGGTGGCAGGTTGGAGGCTCAAAGCAGCTGTGGCTGAAGACCCAAACCCTCTCCCTGCTCTTGTGATAAAAATACTGAAGGAACGAAGAAAACAAACACTAGGTGAGGCGAGGAGCCTGGTACCACGTGGACAGCGGACCACTTACGCTGACCTCTGAGAAACAGCGGCGCCAGGCACTGCCCTGCCGTTAAACAGAATCGTAACGAAAATGCGGCCATTCCACGAGGCCTGGAAAAAGTCTAGCTGCCAACCTGATCGGGAAGATAAATAAAACGGCACCGTTTACATTAGCCTGTGTCTTCCCCACGAACCTAGCTTGTATACAGAAAAGCCACTGGCCGGTCACCAGCATCTCCTTTCTCTAAGAGGAAATGGGTGAAGTGCACACGGACACGTTTCGGCGTGGCCTTCTCCGCAGTCTTGCCCTGCTGGGGACAGACAGGCTCTGGCCCTGGAAGCTGTTTTAAAGGCAGAAGAAAACCATGACTTGAGGTTTTCTCCCCAGAAGGGTGCCAGTGGCATGGAGTGGAGTGAAGCCTGCACTAAGAGCTTTTTGTTGGTGTTGAACGAACGGTCTCTTCTCCAGGAAATACCTTCGTTCATCGTATTTACAGGTCTCTTCTGGAGGGCACACAGTTGCCACTACGAGCAATGGGGCGGAAGCAGTCTTTTTTCCTAATCATGTCTCTGATGAAATGAAAGGTCCTAGACTCGCAGCAGCCCAAGGGTGTGGGGCGGGACGCCCAGGGGAGCAAGGCGCTGTCCAGACGGGCCGCTCCCGGCTCATCCACAGTGCAGCGATCTTCTTGTGGGCTTTCCTCCCCAACCGTTTCAAACACAGCAGCATGTACTGGAAGACAGAGAGAACCTAGGTGTGAATACACCCCGGGAATTTTAGATAGCGCCTGACTTTCCACAAGTGTAGTTTTTCCATCCGTCAGATTTCCAATGACGAGAAGGGGCTGTTCAATGCCCACCGGTCTCCTGGACCCCCTGGAGGCCCTGTCTACGGCTCTGACTCCTCGACTCAGAAAGGGTCAGCTGCACAGAGCGCCGGGCATCCCAGCGAACAGGGCAGGTGGGTGACATCCGTCAGGGCCTCCATGCATCGGGGCAGCTAAGCATCGTTCTGCTCCCTCTCCACCACTAAGCTGTGTCTGACCCAGTCCTTTGAAAGGCAGCAATGAGCTTGGAAGTTAAAAATGCACAACAATGGTATCTAACAAGGAGAGACAAAAGGTCAAGTGAGAAAGGGATCAAACTCACCAGAAGTCACAGTGTGAGCCCCAAAGGCGGCAGTGAGCGCTGAGAGAGAAGGGAGACTGAATCCAGGGGGGAAAAGGCAGGGGACAAAAAGAAAAAAGCAACTATGGTGACTTCTGCTATCCTGGTAAGAACTCCTTGGCCCTCTGCCCTTTAGGGACCCCACAGTGGCATGGGGTTCAACGACATGAGCTCGACGTGACTTGGGGGCAGGGCAGGAGACACCAGGCCCTCTGGACAGCGTGCAGGGGGTGGCAAGGCGTCGCTCAGCGTGTCCTTCGGAGGAAGGAGCCAAGAGACGGAAAGAGCCAACCACGCTGTAACAGGAAGCCGACTCAAGGCAGCTCTCAGCCCCATCCCTTTAGAGGAAGAGTGGCCTCTACCTGCCAAACACACGCCGTTTGGAGGGACAAGAATGAGAAGGTGACATGAGTCTCCTGTTCTTCCTGGACGTGTCTCCTGCTGTGCGGACCATCCTTGCTCAGGTGAGGGCGGTGGGGGGAGTTGCCTGCTGTCCTCCCTGGGAGAACCCGTGACCCCTCTTTTGTTTCAGCTGTTTTCCTTCTCAATTCGATTCCGGGCCCTGCAGGCCAGTCCTCACCCCCCACTTTTGCCCGCCAGTCCTGGAAGTGCACGGTCTGTTACAATTGTGGCACAAAGATGCAATTTAAAAGTACCTTCCTTCAGACAACCAAGGGCTGCAAGCAATTACGCTCATTGCTCTCTCCCTGCGAAGGTCATGATGAGCACGACAATGTTTTGAAACACTGGGAGAAGCGAGCGTGAGCAACAGCCCGCTTCCCAGGCAAGACCACCCAGGAGGAGTGAGTCCCGAGTTCAGGGTCTGACAGCAGTCTGCTCCAGGAGGATCACCTCGATTCATAACAGGCACAGAACGTGGGCTTTTCTGACAAAACCTCGTCAAGCCAGCAGGCAGACTATGCTCCTTCAGGGTCAAGTAATTTCGGCAGCGCAGTGCCGTGAAACGGCCTGGCCGTGGACCCCTTGCTGGCGTTATGTTAACATTCATGAATGCCCAGGGTCTGGGCCACGGAGCAGAGCTCGCACACAGGAGCTTCCCAGGAAGGAGCCGACACCGACCGCCTGTCACCACCCACGGCACGGCGCGTGGGCTCCCCAGGTCTGGCACAGAGAGGGAACCACTGACAAGACCAAAGGCACCTGCAGAACCCAACAGGGCGCCCGGCGGGGCACCGAGCGCCCACCCCCGATGCTCACCTCAGCTGCGCGTGCGTTCAGCGGCTCTCGGCTCTGCTCTCCAGGGGCATCTCCCCGCCGCCCGGCAGCTCGCCCTCGATTTCCCACAGGACGTCGTCTTCATCCTCCAGCTTGCTAGAGATGTGGCACTTCTTGAAGCCCTGGACGATGGACTCGCTGGAGATGCTGTTCCACGCCACCATGACCCACTCCAGGAAGAGGCCGAGGGGTGGCTTCTTGGCGTTGCCGGTGGGGCTGAGCGCCAGGTTCCCCGCCAGCAGCCAGTTGGAGTACTGGGCACGCACGCTGTCGTTGAGCGGCTTGTAGACCACCACGTCCAGCACCTGCAGCTGCGAGGTCAGGCCCCCTGGGATGATTACCATGTCGGTGTCCATGCTCTCCATGGAGCTCTTCACCGAGTCGGTGGCATGGCCCCGGAAGCCGTTCAGGATCAGCATGCCGCGCTGCTTGGGCACGGCGCCCGTCCGCCGCCTCCACACCACCTCCAGCCAGTCCTGCATCAGGTCCTCTGTCATCCAGCCGTACCGGTGGCAGCGGATCTCCATCCCGCTGGGGAACTTCCCGGGTGGGATGTACGTGCCCCTCAGAATGATGTAGGGCGGCAGCTTCCTGCCGTCGGCCAGGACGCCGAGCATGGCGGTGATCTTCAGCTTCTCCCGGCCCGGCGTCTTGACCAGCACGGGCTTCTCTCCCTGGTTGTCCACAGTCACCCTAGAGGGCACCTCCAAGCAGATGGGGGTCTCATCCGCGTTCCCCATCTGGGCCACCTGGTAGTCATGCGCCCTGCGCAGCGCCAGCACGCTGCGCTGGTAGGTGACGAGTTTCTCGGTCAGGTCCTCGGGCAGCTGCTGGGGCACCGGCACCTTGTGCCGCAGGGACAGGTCATACCTTCGCATCATCCTGCGACACCAGCCCAAGCTGGCCTTGAAGCCTTTCTCCGGAATGTTCATCTCCTGGGCGATCTCCAGGGCCTTCAGCTGCATGGCCTCCCTGGTGATGGGGTCCCCCTTGGCCTGCATGTAGCGCACATACTCGGCCACGCGCTGGTCCACCAGGGCGAAGCGCCCATTCTTGGGGCCCCGGAAGGCCCGCCGCATGGCGTGTGCATTCTGCAGCTGCGGCTTGACCTTGCGCCAGTCACGCACATTCTTCTCCAGCACACCGAACTGCTTGGCTGCCTGGCAGTTGTTGGTGCTCTCGGCAAACTCCACCACCATCAGCTTGAAGCCCGCATCGTAGCTGCGGCGCATGCCCCGGCTGAACTGGAACTTGGCAGCCAGTTCATCGGCCGAGAGGTCGTACCCTGGGAAGCCCATAGCCATGTAGAAGGGGTATCCCTCGCCCCACTCGGGCAGGTCGGCAATGTCCCGAGGCAGGCGGAGGCCGAAGCCATCCAGGGGCTGCGGCGGCGGGGCAAAGGGGGACGTGGTGTGCATGGGGCTGGCCCAGCCTGGGGGCTTGACGTCCGCTTCTTCGTGTTCTGGAGGCAGACAGGGAGGGACAAGGACAGTGCTGGTAAGTGCAGTGCCTTCTGGCTTGTCCCCTGACTTTGTTGGTGGGACCGCCAAGAACACCTTCACCAGCGGTCCCCCAGAGTCCTCACTTTCGTAACAGATGCCACGGCCTAGGGGGTCACCTCGCCACAATCACCGCGCGCCACTGTCCCCACTTTGCAGAGGAGGCAACAGAAGTTAAGGGCATCCAGGGAGCTGAGCTAGAAAGAGGCAGAGCTGGGAACCAAGCCGAGGTACGAGCTTGGGTCCCGCCGAAATCTGGGGGCCACGTCTGGGTCAAAATAACTCTTATGTGGACGAGAAGCAAAATGTGACCCACACTGCCGTCACAGTACGGAATGTGGCTGTGCCATGGGCTGAACCACATCTCGCACACCCATGCGTGCGAGAACTGGGCTTCACTGTGTTTCCCGCAGGGAGGGGGTCACAGAGACTGACTACGGTTCAGGAAAATGACCATGTCTCACCCAAACTAAGCTGTCACCAGCTGCGAGACATGCCCTGAGCTTAAGAGACATTCTCGATTTCGGGGATGTGGCGGGGACGTGTCTCAGAATCAGTGTGATGTGGCATCTGCAGCTCTTCCCACAGAGGGAAGGCAAACGAAGCCAGTCTGGCGTGGGCTGGACCCAATGCCTCACGAGCTTTGGTTGGCTTCCTTGAGCTCACACTTTGACACTCTTCCCCACAGTGGACAGAGGAAGATACGGAGCTTCAGAGAGGTCGAGGAAGTTGCTGGAGGCCACACAGCACTGGAAAGTAGGTTTTTAAACTCCAAAGCCCAGAATCTTCCTCCCTCGCCACCCTGCCTTCCTCTCACACACCCCACAGAACAAACATGGAAACTTAAATCCCTGCCTCATGAAGCCCCCGCCCCGCACCTGACGGGTGCTGGATGGGGTAATCGTAGTACCTGCGAAGCTTCCTCCCTGGAGCTGCCAAGTGTCCGAACTCTGAGATTCCTCCTCCCCATCCAGCCGGGAGATCATGTCCGGCTTCGGGAACGGGAACTCTGTCCGGAGGAAGTAACACAGGTTCGGAGCGCCACCAAAGCTGGTCCTTTAGGGTACTCACCCCAACCCCGGTCCTCCCACTGTGAAGATTTACGGAAGACGGGGAAAGGGGCTCTGGATCCTTAGAGAAAAAGTGGCCTGATGGGAAGCAGGCCTCTTCAAGGAGTTCACGCTCTCTGCTAACAAGGGCCGGACCTGGTGGCCACAAAAATAGTGGCCTTTAGCAGCCAGCAATCTAGCGAACCTTCCAACTGGGAGATGCCTGCAGTGATAGTCTGGTAGCCTGGCAGTCCAGGCTGGGAGTGGGCAAGACTCCCTGGGGTTATGTCCCCAAGCTTCTGAGGCTGGCAGGAGTGATGACGAGGCCCAGACCCGTGCCAACATCTCTGAGGTGACATCTGGCTTTTTTTGATGGGGTCACCTGGGTCTTATGAGGACTGTCCTGAGAGCAGCACAGGTCACTGAGTGGAAGGACACAATCTTGTACCCCTGCCTGAGTCCAACATGGGGAATTAAATGGGCACAGAGGCCAAGCTCAGGAGACGGGATGTTGGTCCCACCACCCCGGGGACACGGCGCCCATTCTCTGCGCTCAGAGCCTCCAGGAGACGGGGACACAGCCTCACCCAGGGACAGCACGGTTTCGTAGTTCATCCTCATGACCTCCCGGTACAGGGCCTTCTGTGGCTCGGTCAGCACCTCCCACTCCTCGTCGGAGAAATAGATGGCCACCTCATCGAAGAGGGCCGGCACCTGGGACAGAGCAGGCCTTTCTCAGGGGCTGATGGGGACGTGCAGGCAGCTCACCCCTTTGTCCCCAGGGAATCATCTCTCTACCTGCACGAGTGGCCACTAGAGGCAAAGAGGACCCATGCCCTGTGGGCCTACCACCCCCACTGGCTTGCAGGCAGGGACAGCAGCACCTGGAGAAGCCCCCAGTCACTAAGCTCCAGGCCAAGGACCCCCCCCACACACACACCAGGGATTCCTAACCCTCTCTCACTCCAGAGCTGGACATGGACACACCCAGCGCCCCCTACCCCCCCACCCCCCACCACAACGGGCCCCACAGCTGTGCATCCCGGCCCACTCTCTCCCTCAGTCACAACCCTCGGCCAGGGCTGGCTTTGGTGTAAGTTCCATAAATCCCTGCCCCGCCTGGACCTCAGAGGTTCCCGGGCACTCATCTGCATTTCTCACTGGCCCTCATATTGGACCCTGAACCCAAAGCAGCCGGTGAGCAGCCAGCCACTGCAGGGCGACTGGCCTATCCCAGGCACACAAGCAGGAGGATAAAGAGTTGTGTGTGTAAGGACATTCCTGAACACACTCATCAGACAGGGCACAGAAGCCCTAAAGACAGAGGACTGTCCCTCTCATCCCCCAGTGGGGAGGGATGTCGGGCAGCTAAAGGAGGCCATGCCACCCACACCAACCTCCTCTTGTTTATTCAACTATTTGCTTTTCTTTTGACTACGTTTTTTTTCTTGTGATCACTAAAAATCCTCCAAAGGTCACCATATTCAGCAGTGAGGAATCACTGGACCCCTTCCTTCAGGCTGGCTCCCTTGATTGCTTCCTCCAAAGCTGTTCCCAGGCTGCATCTAGGGCCCAGGTGGTGACAATGATGACGTTCTCACCAGCTTAGAAAATGAGCTGTGTGTACAACCGATGGCCGCCCCGGGTGCTGGTCATCAGTCACTCAGACACACGGGCCTTTCCTCACTCCCCAAGTCCATGTACTCCCTCCCCACCCCCACAGCCCCAACACACGGGGAACACCCCAGGAGTGCCCTGGAGCTCACTCACTGTCCCCCCAACCACTTCAATTCATCAAGGAGGAAACAGCTCAGAGAGGGTTTCTTTCTGTCCAAGGACACACAGCTGAGACATGGGACCAGGCACTGTCCAACCCCCAGACTCCAGTCCTGCAGAGCCCAGCAGCCTCCTCAGTGGCCAGGCCTCCACTGTCCCCTGCCTCCGAGCCCAGCTGTACCCAAGCAACCTGGCCTATGCTCTCTGTGACCCCCACACAGGTCTCCTGCTCTGGGAGGTTCCCCTGTTCTCCACCCAGCCAACACCCACCCTGAGTCCGGGACTCAGCCAAGACATCCCATTCCCCGCCATGCCCTGGCTCACCTCCATGATGGCACTTAGCACACTGAACGTCTTCTCACCCACTGGGGAGAATGCGACCTGGTGTCCATCTCTCCCATCAGGACACCAGCTCACCAAGGGCAGAGCCCGGGCTCCTCACCTGAACACATTAGCTAATACTCTCAATCACCCTTCACTCACTCCACCTGCATAGTCTCAAATGACAGTGATGTTTTATGTGACACCAAAGTGAGCCTAGACTTTGGAGTAAGAGTGGACCAAACGTCCTACGTGTGAGATTCTGGGAGGACCACGCGGCTGGGTCTCATGCTGTCCTCAGACCTCACCCATCCGGACCTCCGGCCAGCAGTGTCCGCAAGCCCCGCCCCTGCTGTCCTCGCCAGTTCCAGGCTTTTCCACGATTCCCTGGGGCCTGCGCTCTCCCAAGGAAATTCCGGATCTGGACCTTACCTATTTATAGTCCCTTCCCTTAGCTGATAACCGGGGACGCAGAGCTGGCTGTCCTACCATTTCAGAGGGGTGGTCCATTCAGGGTCGCTGGCACTCTGGGCCGGGTGACGCCCATCCCTCTGGGCGCATGCGCAGTGAGGAGGCGGCCAGAGGCTGGTGACCGAGCTGCAGAGCAGCTTCATACAAGCCCACATTATGCTCCAGGGGCGCGGCTCAGACAGTCCCCTCACAGCTGCCCTCGGTGACAGTCACCAAGCCGGGCTCCCGCCGGGCCCTGCTGTGCCGGCCCCTCCCTTCACAGAGGCCGTTTATCTGGCCCATAACAACGGAGGCAGACAGGGCCAGCCCTGGGCAAGACTCAGATACTGGGCAGCCCACCCGCGGTCCACCTTGGCTGCCCTCCCTCTGCTCGGGCTCAGGCCAGCCAGACGCTCTTCTTGCAGCCCCGCTACCCAGCAGCTGGCACCCCAGGGCTTATCCGCGGGGCCAGTGCCTCCAGCGCCCAGGCACACTGGCCGGCCTCACAGGAGTGGCAGCTGCAGAGATGTGGGAGGCCCGATCCTCCAGGGAGAAAGCTCCAACTCCGCCCTGCACACCCTGCCCTCTGGCCCGGCCCCTCCCACTTCTCACTCCTCTTCCAGGCGAGATCTCAGGTTCTGGCTCCCAGACCTGCCCCCAGCACTGCCCTCCAGGCTTCCACTGGAGCACAGGGGCCCTCCACGTGCCTGGAACGCAAGCCCCCAATTTTAATGCCCTAGAGCAGGGCTTTCGCACTTGGGCATAACTGGCATTTCTGTCCAGACAGTTCTCTGTTGCAGGGCTGTGCTGGGCACTGAAGATGCTCAGCCATGACCCGGGCCTCTACCCAGGAGACACAACCAATAGGCTCTCCCACTCCCCAGCCCCATCCCCCAGCACAACCACAGACGTCCCCAAGAGTGGAGGCGGGTGGGGGCAGGGCTGCCCATGGATTGGGTCAGGCCCAGGCCCAGGCTTGCCTTCTCCGGGAAGCCTCCTGAGCTCTGAGCCATGTGGCTGGAGTGCGAACCCTGTCCCAGGAGCTGGCTGCCAGTGCCACACCCCGAACGCTGCCCTCTGCTGGCGTCCCTGTCTTCCTCACCAGACCTGTGACTCAGCCACACAGGATGTCCTGTCTCATCGACAGCACCCAGCACCGTGCCATCTCCCTGCTCCTTTCCCCAGGGAGCAGTCTTCGCCATGCACCCTTCTCACTGTCCTGGCAGCCTCGGGCGCCCACTTTCCTGCACCTGTCTCCAAAGTCCACCATTCTGAAACCCAGATGTGCTGGGCGGGCTGATTTGGCCTCAAAGCCCAGGGCTCCTGAGGCTTGAGGTCTTGCTCCAAGCTCCACTGGTCCTCCTGGGTGTCCCCAGCTGCAGGGGAGCAGAGCCAGGGGGAGCACAGAGGGGCAACAAACGCAGAAGAGGCAGGCACAGGTGCAGCCTCCACTGCTGGGCCCACGAACCACAGCCTGGGGGTAATGCTGCATTTTCAGTCCGCATTGTTGAGACAGGACGCACACGCAACAGAACACATAACCTGGAAGGGTCCAGCTCAGAAGGCATTTTAAGACCAATCGGCAAGAATGTGTATTCTCGGGGCAAAGGATCAGCTCCTGGCACCCTGCTCTCTCAGGTGGGAAGGGAGCCGCTGACCTGGCAACGCCACGACTCTCTGACCACTGATGGGACGCCACAGGACCCACAGTGGGTGACGATGCTGATGACGCCCAGAAGCAGAGGAGGACTAAGCAGAGAACAGGGGCATCAGCTTGTTGCTACTGAAAACGTTTACCGTTCACCGTGAATAGTTGGACCAAATTGTAACTGTCGTTTTTACAGGTGAACCCACATTCTCGCCCACTGTTCTGTCTGGGGGTGCTCCACACTCCCAGTTGCCGCACCCCAACCCCTCCTCCACCTGGGCTCGCCGGGAGCGCAGCTTTCCCCACACCAGCCCTGTGAAGCCAGGTCTTGTCGGAAGTGACAGGCTCTAGCCTTGCCCAACCTTGCGTCAGGGTCCCCTTAGCCCTCTTCCCGGTGAGGTCCCCTCCTGTTCTCAGCCTGCCCAGTTCAGTTTTAGTAAGAATCCTGCTAAATCAGTTTAGAACCCTCACCTGACCCTGGATACCCAAGCGCCCTGGGCTGCCTTCAGCAAGAATCCCCCCACCCCAGGTACTTCTTCCTCCACAGACCCCCCACAGGGCCCCCTGGCCCTAAGACCCCACTTGTCTTTACTGTGTTCCAGGTGCAGCTAGATTTCTGTCCCCTGCTGTGATACCCTGACACCTGTCTCAGCCATCCTGAACAGAGAGAGACTTCCTCACCACCTGAAAAAAGAGCACCTTTTCTTCAACGTAAGTCAGCGAACACTCAGTGGTGTCAACCACATGGCCGGCCATGAGCGGGGTGCAGGGAAGGAACACAGGGTCCAGAAGAGGCTGGACCTGGCCTCCTGGGCAGGCGGGCGGGCTGCTCAGGTGACCAGCTCAGTTTCCACAGCTCCCTTTAAAGCCCCAGCACGGGTTTCTCAGGCACGCAAACACCTGTGTGGGGCTGGGCTAGGTTTACTTCCCGTGCCTGTCCTGGGGCTGGCGGGGCTTTACGCAAAGCCCAGCTCCTGGGCCCTGCTGCTCAGCTGTGCGGCCCCCCACACCAACTTACCCACGCACTCTCGGAGCAGATTCGGACCTTCTGCGTGTCTGTGGGGTCATCCTCCAGTTCCGGGCCCTGAATCTCTTCTTCCCCTTCCTCCACTTTCAGGGTCAGATTCAGAGGGAAGGCTGTGGGTTCCATGTCTGCAAGCAGGATGCATTCGGAGAAATCAGACTGGTGTGAGCTCTTCCCGGCCTGAAGGGGTAGGGGCACGGGGCGGGGGGGTCCTGACTACACAGCCTCTCTTAGCTCCAGCTCTGTTGGGCTAGGATGAAGGAAGGGACAGTCAGGCCCGGGAGGAAGCGCGGCAGACACCAGGAGGCTGGAAGGGTGCACCTTTATTCATGGCATAAGGAAAGGCTGCAGGCAGAGAACATAAGGAGTGGCTTTCAAATATTTAAAAAGCTCTCCGGGGGCTCTGGCCAGGCAGCTCAGTTGGACAGAGTGTCCTCCCCACGCACCAAGGTTGCAGGTTCCATCCCCAGTCAGGGCAACATGGGAGACTCAACCAATGGAAGCACAAATGACTGGAACCACAAATCGATGTTTCGCTCTGTCTCTCGCCCTTCCTCTCCCTCTCTAAAATCAGCAAGTAGAAAATTTAAAAAGCACTCTGTGGAAGAGACCAGACTGGTTTTGTAGCGATCCAAGGGCACACTCGGCATGAGTAAACATCCCGGAAGAGCGCCGGGAAAGGCAGGATGCTCAGCCAGCGCCACCCAAAGCTGGACGCGGTCCAGAGGGTGGTTGGCTTCCAATCACTGAAGGTGTCGGGGCGCAGACAGGCCGCCTGCTGGGCCGGGTCGTTCCTACAGGCCGCTCACGCATCAGGGGGCGGTTTGGCTCAGAACGGCCACCACTCAGAAAATGGTCATTCTGGAGCCAGCGACTCATAGTGAGGGGTGACGCCTGGATACCCGACAGGGTGCGCCACTCTGCTAGGGCCCGGCCCTGGGGAGCTGCCTTGCTGTCGCTGGGCTCAAATGCCCTCTTCCGCGGAGCTGGGAGGCTGGCACAGAGGGCCACGCTCCTGCCCTCTGGGGGCAGGCAGTCACTTGGTGCGCAGTGAGGGCGCGTCTGGGGAGCGGCGTCCTCCCCGGCGGCCCGAGAAAACATCGCTCTCGAGTTCAAAGTCGGCTTCTTCCATATTTCCGGAAAGGACGCTCGAATGCGGCAGGGAGGGGTCTGGGGCGCGCGGAACAGGCTTCAGATCCGAGAGCGGGGGCCCCAACTTGGCCGCGGCCTCCCCGCTGGCTCCCGGTCAGCGGGTCCCGGGTGGGAGGCGGGGTGCCCGCGGCCTGGCCGTCGGCCGTCGGCCGCCGCCCGCGCCCGGGACCGCTCGGGTCCCTCCAGCCATCTTGTCCCAGTTACCTTCTCCGCGGCCCCCGCGCGGCCGGCCCAGTCCAGCCCCGCGCACCTGCCGAGCGCCGGCGCCGCCCGCCGGCCCGCAACAAAGGCGGCGGCCGTGCAGCTGCAGCCCTGGCCCCCGCCCGGCCGCCGGGCCCCGGGAGGGTCCCCGCCTCCCCGCCCCCGCCCCACGCGCGCGCTCGGCGCTGCCGCGCGCACTCACCTCCGGGCAGACCACTGGGGCGCAGGCCGGGACGCGGGGGGCGCCGAGAGCTGTGGCCCGGCTGTCACAGTGCCATCCCGGCCGTCTCTCCGGCGGCCCGAGCGCACGGCCCCTCGGGAGGGAGCGCGAGGACACGTGGTGGGAGAGGGAGGGTCGGGCCGCGAGCTGAGGGTGTTGGGAGGCGAGGGGCGGAGCGCGCTGATGTCACCAGGCGCTGCGCCCGGGGACGCGCCCGCTCCCACCCTGGTCCCGCGGCTTCCGGCTGCCCCGCGCGCCCCTCCCGCCCCGCGCGCCGGGGTGCACTCGGCCTCCTGTGGGCTGCGCGCGACCTCCGGTGGAGGCGGCGGGAACCGGCCGGGTCTGCGTTATAATGAGTGTGACCGGGTGCACACGCCCCCGTGCTCCTGGGCACTCACCCGTGGTTCGCACCCGGGCACCCTCTTCTGCTTCAAGAAATGCGTGATGCAGAGCAGCCCAGCGCGGGGCTGCAGGGGGCGGGTGGGGTGCGTGTGCGCAGTATTTGGGGACGCTCCCGCTGTATCCGAGCAGACATGTGTGAAGAACTTGTTAATATTCGCGGAGAAGGAACTTCCTGGTTTGTGCAGTCGTTGCCGGTAAACCCCAAACAAGGAATCTCGTGGACGGAGGAAGTATCTAAAAGGATCCTCCCCGAGATGTTAAAAATTTTTTTTTTCCTGTGGACAGCACAACTAAAGTGAGTGGAGAAGCCCGAAGCCCTTCTCCTTCCAGATCGAGCTTCTGGATTTGGGTTTTGTTGGGAACGCATTGGGGGGGGGGGAAATTATGCTGACACTTGTTAAACGGAAAGGAAGACTTTCCGGGGATTATTGAGACTCGTGTCCAGACTATCGCAAGTGGGGAGAGCCACCCACTCAATTCAGAACTCGCGAAGACACGTCGGGGAGTTACAGCCCAATGGAGTGAGGGGTCAGCGGGTGAGAGTTTACCAAGAGGAGGCGCGAGGGTTGCGGGATTCTCGCTAAACCGATTTAACAGGATTCTTGCAGAAGGCGGTCTAGATCCATCGGACAGATAAGCACGTGTGGGGGTGTCTCTGGGATGACTCAGCGAGATTCCTGCTAAATCCAGGCTGGGTGGGTCATGGACATGAGGGGGCGGGGCGCTCAAGGCAGAGGCCTGGTGGGGAAGAGCCAGTCGCGCCTGACTGCGATTTGGTGAAGGAGAGAGATTGGTCTAACGCTTCAGAGGGAACCCTCATGAATTCTGGACTCTGAACCCTCCTGCCCATGGGCTCAGTCATAGTCATGGGACCCCCTTTGTACGAATTTGTAACTGCCAACGAGGAGAGCCAGAGGGCCGGAGCGGGGACAGGACACTGAGCATATCTCCGTGGAGGGGGCTCTGTTAGGTCAGACCCTGGTCTCTGCCTGGGCCTCTTCATCTTGAACCTTGGAGTGGACCAGATGTCCAATGTCCGAGCTCCGCCTCCACCTTGTCACTCGGGGATTGACAAGCTCAGTAAGATCCGACTTCATCTTTGTCTGAACCGGGAGTGACTGGCACGGGCCCTTGAGGCAGTCTGGTAGGATGCGTTTCTGTGGGTGGGTGGGTAATTAATAAATAAATATGAGAACACGCAAGAAATCGACCTCCTAGTTCTTTATTGGAGCTGACGGCCTGACTCCATCTTTGCTCCTCTCGAATCCCGTCACAGGGGTGGAGAGAAGCCACCTCACGCAAAATTCTCCTAGGGAACTGTGGCAGGCACACATTTCCGACCTTCCACAGGGCTCCTGGCCGCCATCGCTGCGCTCTGTGGGGACTGTGGCAGGTTGACTTACTGGCCCTGGCCCTCTGTGCCCCTGGGGTGGAACACCCTGCTCTTAAGCAGCACCCTCTGCTGAGGTCTCAGGTGTGCAGGGTGTATGAGCTTCCGTGACCCCTCACTTGGCCTGGCCACATGACATGCTTTGGCCAGTGGAATGTGAGTGGAAGTAACCACATGTACATCCTCAGCACAGGTCATAAAAGGTCTCACCTGTTTCCATTTGCACCCCTGGGAGCTTTTGTCCTCTGCCCTGACAAAAACATGCGGAGGTACTTAGTCTCTCCAGCCTTGCAGAGGGAGGGGAGGGAGGACGGGCTGAGGGCGCCCTCTGCTGGCCACTCCAGGTAGGGCCGGGGCTCTGAACAAAGGCTGGGTGCCCAGGGAAGGGTCTCATTCCCAGAATTGCTCCCCCAAACGGATACTGTGAAAAAATCCCAATGATCAACTAGGAAGGAAGCTCTGGAAGAATTCCTTCTCTATGCTTGGTCTTTGGAGCATCACCAGAAAAAATAAAATACTGTGACGATTTTGGAAATTCTGGTAAGACTATTAGAAGTAATTAGAAACCTATCTGTAAAAACATGTATTATTCACATTACAGAGATCCTGGGCTTTGAGATGAGACACATCCAGAATCTAGTCCCAACTCTGTCACTGATCCGTTCTTTGACCTTGGGGAAATTACCCCTCCCTTCTCCAAGCCTCACTTTCTCCTTCCTTGAAGAGTGAGTGTGGGCCAAGGACGCCCCCCAGCGGATGTTGAGAGAAGTGAAAAAGGAGGGTGCGGTGGACGCAGAGACCCAATGAGCCTGACAGTAGACCACCTCCGTGGAAAGCTACATTCCACTTAAAACATTGTTACTTTGTTAACTGCTTTGTAGATCTGTTCCGGACTCTTGCTACTTTTTAGACATGTATCAATTACAGAACGTGCATGAACTTGCCCTTAAAAGTCGTTGCCTACTCAATTCCACAGCCACCAGGAGAAAAGGCACCCTCCTGCCAAGGAGGAAAAGCTTCCATTCCTGGGACATGAATCAAAACAAGGCAAGTGAAGGCCAAAGACTTTCGTTAACCCCTGAGTACCTGCTTCCCACCAAAGTCCGAGCTTGGCAGGAACTTGAGGGAAGGTGGTGGATATACCTCAGCCTGTCCTTCGGGGGCCTGGTGATCTACAGAAGGCATCAGAGCCTGGTGGACCCTAAGGGAGGGGGAGCCAAAAGGATGTTTCAAGAGCTTCCTGGAGAAAGAGGCCATCTGCTGGGATAATTACATTTATAATTCATGGAAATGTCAGGACAGTTACAACCTGGTGAAAGCTTAAAGATGCTATTGTTAGCTCATAAAAATAGCTAAGTAATGATATCACACATCTATGGCCCATTATTATGGCCATTAGTGTGACTGGGTTAATACATGAAACAAGTACCTGGGGTCAGACTCTGCTGGTGCTCCTTGAAGCTTTGTATCTGCAAAGGCAACCACTGTAAGTTTCAGGACAAGATTCACCCAGGAACGAGGCTTTTTCTGGGCCTCAGCCATGCTGGCTGGTGTGGTCGGGTATGACTCCAGCCAGGTGTGACTCTTGCTACTCTAGACCTTAGACCTGATGTTCTTGCTGGTGTGTTTTCGGAACCTACATGTGACATGTGACATGTGTCATCTTCTTTTACCCTCTGCCCCCTCCCCAAACTCACCTCTCTCCCACACAGGTTCTTTCCATACGGGCTAGAAAACGGCATATTGGAACAGCGGGACTCTGGAAAGAGGTACTGGAATCCAGCTGTCTTCCGTCAAGCCAGACCCTGAAGAGACTGGCAAAATGAAAAAAACAAACAAAGAAAACACAGTGCCACTCTCTTCACTAAAATGTCTTTGTTCTGGAAAAGATCATTATTTTTCATAAAGCATGTTCTGTTAATAGGCATTGGGTTTATTATTCTTCTTCATAAACAAACAAGTAAATATTTTAAGTGTCTCGGTTTTAATTTCTAATATGGTGGATATCAGTGGAGATAACTCACAGAAAGAGTAATTTTGGAGTTTTCAATGATTTTAAGGGCAGAAAGGGGGCTGAGAACCAATAATATTGCTTAAAATAAGGGAGAAATGTTGCCATTTACTAGGTGGCTAAAGGTTCTGATTTTTCACACCATTCAGAATAATTTATGCAATGTATATTTTCTTTATGCAGTAAATAGCTAAGGGATAGTGTATTTTGTAAAAAATATTACTCATTAGGGATAGCCTGTTAAGAATATGTTTAAATATTAATAGCAAATAACTGCAGAACAAAATAAACCACGACTAGAAAGGAAATAGAGTACTCTCCTAAATTTTTTTAAAAAGGGGTTGAGGGAACCACATCGACACAGAACAAGCATTACTGAATTGGCCAGGAGCAGAAACTCGGCCTCAGAGGATTACAAAGAAGGAAATTCTAAGAAGGAGTGCCTTTTGTATCAAAGTAAGGCCCATCCTCGTCCAATGGGATTCTGGGAGTATAAACACGAGGCAATCACAGGTCAGAACTGTCGCTGTGCGGAACATCGAGAAGGAGTTCAACAACCTCTGGTGGCCTGTGTTTGTCCTGGAGGGTGTGGCTGCCAGCTCGAATCTGTCAGACGGCTCCCACTCGAAGTGTGAAACGCAGGAGTTCAAGCTGTAGATTTATCAACGTAGCAGCTCCAACTGGAGCTCGAAAGGCCTCTTCCCCCGTGGTCCCCACACTGTTGTCATTGTCCCTGCAGGCTGTTGAGTAATAACTCTGGGTGTCGGAGTTTTGTGCTTTCCTGGCACCATGATGCTGTAGATTCCCACGTGTGTGTGAGGCAGGTGTCAGCCAGCCCACGTTCAGACGGACACCACAGCCTTCTCCGTTTTCAGACTTCTGCGGGTAGCAAAACAGATTCCAGGTGAATTGGTGGATGTAGTTAAACTAACTTTTCAAAACGCTTTTATAAACTTCCCCCATAAAAAGTCAGGAGGGTCTCAACAGAATAGAAATCAACTTTAATGGCAGCTCTGGAAAGAAAAAAAACTGGCGGAAGATCCTTAAGCCCCATGAGGTCGGCAGAGAAAAACCAAGGCCCAGAAAGCACTGGGTTCTGGTTGTGAAACTGGAAAAGACGTTTCAGGAAAGAGCTGAATTGTCACTTGAAGGAGAATCTGGGGAGGCAGGTGGGACAGCACTGGGGTCAAGGTCAGGTCACACTTCTTCAAACCATGCCCAATCTCCAAACAAGGTCTCTGACATTCTTATTTATAATAACTTGGGATAGTTATTCTAAAATTAGACTCACAAGTGCATCTGCCCTAAATTGTAAGTTCCCTGAGAGTGCAGCCCCGCCCTAGTTTGCAAGGCAGGGCCAAGGACTGTGCCTGGGACAGGAAAGAATTCAATGCTTTGAACACACTGCAACATTTTCTGATTATCTTTTCCTGCCAGTGTCTCTAAAATTACAAACACCTAGAAGCCAGGCCACTGAAATTTCACCGGCATTAATTCCACTCAGTGCCCTGAAGTTGCGGTGTACACGGAGCTTGTTTTGGGAAAGGCCCAGGAGAGAATGAGCTCTAACATTTGTTAGATTTAAGTCCTGCCTTGGTAGTTAGCCACTGATGGGGTGGAAAGACTTTCTCTCGGCCTGTGCAATCTGTTTTCTTGTAATTCCTTTTTTGTCAGCTACCCCCTGAGCTCTTCTGTATAAGCGTCAGGCTGTCTTTGGGAAGCTCCTGGGGTTCGGGTTGCATACATTTGTCCGCGGGATTTTACCGCTGCGGGCGAGAGGAAATGACAAGGTGCGCGGTCAGTTTAATCTCATGGAGGAAAACTGTAAACAGTTGTCAGCGGCAGAAGGAAATATTCTTGTCACGTTGTAGAAACACCCAGATCACCGCATTATTTCTAAGCAATCGCGCAGCCGGAGAGGGCTCAGGGCCAGGTAATTACGCGTAGCTCAGAGAGCACTTCAAAAAGCGCGTCCCGGAGGGGCCCTCACTCGGCGGGCTTCGCCTTTCCTTCCTCCAGTGATGGCAGCCCCGCTTCTTATTATACTAGCCCTTTTGTGCTGAGAATAATTATTTTTCATTCACCAAGAAAATGTTTCTAGCACACCTGCTATGCGGGGCCTACTTTTCTGGGTGATTTATCTACGGCTTTGCTTTCCAGTTTGTTACGCTGGTCAACCAGAGTCCGAGAACAATACACAGAATCCCAGCAATAAACCACTGACCCGAGTCCCCGCAAGCTGAGCGGAGGGGAAATCCTGCGAGTCCTGCTCCTGCCAGGACGTGACCCCTCCCCTGCCCATCTCTGGCTCGGGACGCCCCGCCCCGTGGTCACGAAGGAGCCTCTGGCATCAGCTGGACGATGGCAGCATCATGGGGCTTGGGCTCCAGTCACCGTGGCCTCACGTCACAGGGGCCCCAAAACGTTGGAGCAGTGATGCTGGCAGTTCCTGTGTGTCCAAGAGAAACCTGACGTCACCACGCTTACCCCACCCATCTCCCTTCGTGACGTCACCTGCGCCTTGCGTCATCTAAGAGCATTGCCTGGAGGCGGTAAGTGTTAGACCTCGTCCCATCACGCTTGTTATAGTCCTTGTTTACAGGTCTGGTTTATTATTAGTTACTGTTTATTCATCCTAAAAATAGCTGGAAAAAATTAGGCTCTTTTTGGACATTATGTAACTTATTTAGTATTTATCTAAGGTCTGTGCAGTCATCTGTCTGGAGGGAGGACGGTATTGGACATGGCCACGCGGATGTGCGCATTGCCTGGCATGTTGCTCCAGTCCCGCGGCCGCGCCTGGCCGGTCCCACGGGCCACTCTAGGGTCAGCCCGGGCCCGGAGCGCAGACTGACACGTGCGAGTGGATAACCCGGAGGATGGGTTGATGGAGTTCCGTCATCTCAGGAAGTTCTAAGTCGGCTGTGTCTCGTCCCAGTTTCTGTCCATACGGTTTGCTATTACTCATCCGCCCTAGATTTGTCCTAAAAGATGTAATTAGATGGCATGAAGAGGGTTCGTCTCATAACCTGAATTTTGCAGATAGTTACTAAAGGGACTTTGTTACTTTGTAAAACTGCCTCTGTGAGTCAGAATTCTGCCGCCAGGTGGCGATGGTGTGCGCGCATTCATAGTGGAACAAGGTTTCCAGAAAGATTCCTACAGAGCTGTTCCTCCCACCTGCTGCCTCCCTGGTTTCGAACAAAGTTTTCAGCTTCACATTTCACAGACGCGCCCATTCTGGGAAAAAAATGGGAAAATGCTTTTTATCCAAAGTACTTCAATATGACAATTCGTATTCAGCACAGCTACAGAAATCGAGTCTCAGATATGTTTAAATCAAACAATTACGTTCTGATTTATATTGTTTACATGTTTATTTTAGACTTCAAAAAGGTGTGTATGTTTAGTTGACCTTTCTGCTGTCTATCTCTACCAGAAAAGACTCAGAAAGCTGTATTTTACAAAGTTTTGAGCTTTTTGAGGGGAGCGGGGAGGAATGGACAGAATAAAACTTTGCTAGAAAGCAAATGTTCGAAACAACCAGGGAGGGCGAACCAGAGGGCACCTAAGCAAACCGCAGATGGGCTCGGGGTTGTCCGTGAGGGCGAAGGAACAGTGTGGCAAGGGCTGAGACGTGGGGGACAGACGGTGTGCGGAGAGGTGGGTTCCATGGGGCCCCTCTCCTCTGAATAGCCCGGAACCCCTGGCAGGTGATGCCGTGGCCAGGCCTGGGCATCTTTTTGCAGCTCATTCTCTCCCATCGTGATCAGTGGGCTGTGTTCCCATGGGAATCCGCGTGTCTGGGTGGCCATCTCTCCTTGGCAAGGCTGGGGCGCAGCGAGCGCGTGGGCTGGGTGGACCCGGGTGGAGGCAGAGTACCTGGGGTTAGGAAGGGAGCGCGGTCAGCGAGGAATCTGTTTAAGGAGGGAGGCCGGTCATTTTTCCTGCTCAGATGGTCTTTCTTGCTCCCGAGGCTGAGAACAGCTTTGAATGAGTTCCTGCCGTGGGACCGGCTCATAGCCTCTCCAGGTGATGACCGACTGTGGAGGTGAGGGCGGGGCCTGCAGGTGCAGGTGCAGGAGGTCGTGGGGGACCAGCTGTCCCTGTGAGGGTTCTGAGCGAAACACAGTGACTGGCTCCGAGAAAACTGGTCCATGTGACTGATGGGGAATGAACCATGGACACACAACCCGGCCCTTGGGCTTTGCAGTGACACCAACTCTTCCTTAGCTACCACCTTATCTGTCATTTACTTTTGGTCAGTCATGTTTATAAATTCCGATCTGTTGAAGCAAATCGAGTTCCAGCAGTTGGTGGGTTACTGAAACAAAGGATGGAATTTACAACCAAGAAGACATGGTATGTTCCCAGTTTTTTGCAGAAAAAATTGTTTGGATATTTATGTCCATGAACGACACTTCCTACTCCCTTTCTTTCTTGGCACTATGTTTATATCTGTTGAGTATCTGCCTGCCCTAGACATGTGGCTCTACAGGGGCGGGAAGTGGCTTGCTTGCTCCCTGCTGTGTCCCACTGCAGGGGGGGAGGCGGGTGGACAGTGCCTGGTGCTCAGGATGAAAGAATAAATGAATGAGGGACATTGCCTGAAGGGGAAGTCCTGCTACATGGTGTTGAAACAGTAGCACTTCTTTGGGGATCTGGGTAGGGTCGTGTTTCAGCTGGCTGGGTCTGCTAATTAAGCAGAAAAAGTTCTTGGATAACTTGCTTTTGCATGTCACAAAATATGCCTACGATAGAATGCATTCCCTCCTATCTTCCTCCATCACGACAGATACATTTCAGTACTCCCAATGGAAGAGGATCCTATTATTTATGATCTTTATCATGATTCTCCTTTTTCCTGCTCTTTGATTCTACCCTGAAAACCTCCTGATCCCAGATGGGCCCCAACTTCTTGTTTTTGTCACCATTTGAAGTTGTTTCACAGGAAGCAGGAGCTATGGCGGCAGCAAGAAAAGTCAGATTGATTATCTTACCTGTGGTTTTAGCTCCTGTTTTACTTCATCAGCTCGGTGAGGTATAGTTTGTTTATACGTGTTTTCCACAGTGAATATGAGGCATTTCATTAGCACCTCTCTGCTCCCCGCGAATTTAAGCACTTTGAGGCCAGGGACCCTGGCTTCGCTTCCTTTCCCGGCCCCTCCTGTGGTCTGGACGGCCCCGCGCTGCCGAGGCTCCCACTAGGGGAAGTGGCGGTTTTCTAACAGGCACACCTGCTCTGCCATGTGGCTGAGCTCCACCGTGACATCCACGTGGAGTTTCCCACACCGACCACCACAATCCTTTCCTCCGAAGTACTCAGGGCTTTTCAGTGCCAGCTGTGGAGGTAACAGCCTCCGGAGGTCTCCATGACTGGTGTGTGTGTGGGGGGTGCCACAGAGGATTTCTCGTCCTTTTCTCAGTGCTGCTCACCACAGGGGAGAAGCTCAGGTTCCGTGTGATGGGAAAGAGCAAGACCTTGAGTCTGGGTCAGTAAATTGCCCCCAAAATTCATGTTTATATTTCACAGAGCTCAAAGGAAGAGGGACCCAGCTGGCAGAACCGGCACCTGTAAGTTCTGACTACAGAGGAGCAACCGGACCGAGGAGTGAGTGGCAGATCCGTCCTGGACCAGAACAAACGGAAAGATTCCGGATGATTCCACTGTAATCTAGTTCCACTGCACTGTGCTCTGCCTCCTAACCAGGATGACGGATGAGGAGGCCGGCGGTGGGGGTGTTGTGCTGGGCTGTTCTTGGAGCGGGGGAGGGCCATCTGTCATCACTCGGACAGGCCCTCCGCCTTCCACGGGCCTGACGCCCTCGTTCTGTCCCCGGCTCCGCTGCGGTTCATCCCAGGCCCACGCTGCCTGCCATTCTCTGAGACCACCCCACTCCGCACAGGCTCCTGCGCACCCCCCGAAACCCACCCAAATACACACACTCCCCGAGTCTCCCTGAGGGGGGTGGTGGTCCGGACAAGGAAGCGCACAAAAAAACCCACTGATAAATACATAAGTGTTAGTAAATACTCTATAGATTATATCATAATCGTATCATGATGTCCAGGATATATTGCATTTTAACATTCAAAAGATCGAGTCTTTCATTTGACCAGTGGCTGTGTTGGCACGCCCATAGGGAGAGGTCAGGCATTTGTCACGCTAACCTCGGCTAACCGGTCAGACCAGCGCAGTCCGCGCCGAAGTCCCTTGGCTCAGCGAGGACCCTCCCGCTCTCAGTTTGCTTCAGCCCCGCCCCGCATCTTGTGATGGCTTTTCCAGCATCGTGAAGGCACTGAGGTATCAAGTATGTGACTGGCAAGAAAAAGGCACATTTTGAGCTGCTTGATAAGAGTGCGGATTGAGCACTAGTTGACCCTCCCTTTTCCTATGTCCCAACCTGTGTTAATATAATTGGAGATTTTACATCCAGACTTCCACTGATGTTTTTTTTTTTTTTTTTTTTTTTTTTTTTTTTTTTTTTTTTTTTTTTTTTTTTTTTTTTTTTTTTTTTTTTTTTTTTTTTTTTTTTTTTTTTTTTTTTTTTTTTTTTTTTAAGATTTCTACTTATTTTTAGAAAGAGGGGAAAGGAGGGAGGGAGAGAAACATCCATGTGTGGCTGCCTCTCACATGCCCCCTATGGGGGACCTGGCCCACAACCCAGGCATGTGCCCTGATGGGGAATTGAACCGGCAACCCTTTGGTTTGCAGGCTGGCGCTCAATCCACTGCACCACAGCAGCCAGGGCCCCATTGATACGTTTTTTTAAACCATGGTCATTAGGTAACTTGTTTTTCAGGGAAACAACAATGTACTCCAAACCAAAATAATGATTAGATATCTCTATGTTTTGTTGTTTTCGGACAATAATTCTAACCTTACATCACAACTTCTCTGTTTTCAAGCTTTTCATCTACTTTGATTCTTTCAGTAACTTTTTCAGCACAAGGGGAAGGAACTGGCTGGGCAGCTGCCTAGTTTCAGGCAAGCGCATGGCCTTGGAGTGTCCCAGGCTTCTGGTCTCTGCAGCCGCAGTGGCTCAGCATGCAGTCCCGATTGGGCCAGATGGCTCACCGTGTCCACTTCGTTTGCTCAGGATGGAAGTCTATTAGAACTTCCTGAACTCTGAGGGATTCTGTTCCAAGCATGGTCTGGTGTTGAAAACTACAACACATGAGCAATTGTTGCTCCTTTGAAGGGACACCTGCAAAGAGCTGGGACAAGGGCCGTGTGAGACCCAGATCTCAGGAGCGCTTCCCAGCTGCACTGGACCCTGCCCACGTGTGCACATTCAAAGGCGCTGGGTCCCTCGGGGTAAGTATTTACTGTGAGCGCCCACCCTCAGGAGCCCTGCCGGAGAGGGAGTGTGGGGGTGGGGCATCTCATCATCACTCCTGGCCCCACTGGCAGGGCCGCAGGCAAAACCGGCTGCGACCCAGAAGAACTGTCTATAGGGCTCTCTGATGAGGGTTGGACTGGAGAACATCTCCCTGGCTCCCTGACCCTGGCTCTGAGCCACCCCAGAATTCAGGTTCTGCTCTCTCCCCATGGTCTGGTGCCCACCTTCTCTGAACCCAACACAAAGCTGATC
The DNA here is from genome assembly GCA_004027475.1 of Anoura caudifer. Classification (NCBI taxonomy): domain Eukaryota; kingdom Metazoa; phylum Chordata; class Mammalia; order Chiroptera; family Phyllostomidae; genus Anoura; species Anoura caudifer. The sequence continues at coordinate 166,770 of PVKU01003742.1, forward strand.
CAGGTGAGAGAGCAGAACCTGAATTCATGTCCCGTGGGCGTGTGACCTGAGTCCAGGTGTCATTGGGGCCACACAGTCCCAGCTGTTGCAGGACAGTGGATCTCAGAGTGTGGCCCCCAGGAGCAGCGGCAGCTGCCCATTGGGACTTGTCCGAAACACCAATTCCGGGCCCCACCGAACTGGAACCTCGGGGGAGACTGCGCCAAGGTGATGCACTGTGGACACGCATGTCTCTGGGGAGAGTGTCCAGAAAGTTTGTCTCTCTGAAGGTTGTTTACAGTGAATGCACACGAACCCCAGAACCCCCAAACGAGACCAAGGAAACCATCCACAAGAGAAGCTGAAGAAGATGGCCACCTGACCTAAAGAACGCTGCTGTCGGGCTGAACGCTGGTGCCCACCTGACGCACAGTCCCCTCCCGTGCTGCTACACTCGCCACCATTTCCCGTGGCCACTGGCTGCCACCGCACTGTGCCTGTTGCTCTCTGTGTCCCTCCGAACCCTCAGCGTCCGACAGGTAGTCACCGCCCTAGCAGGACAGGTGCCCAGTCAGACGACAGTGGACAGTGGACTTGGCACGTGGACCGGAACTGGAGAGAGCAATGCAGGGGTCCTCCAGCCCCTCCCTCCTCCCCCACAGCGGGCCTCCCCTGTGTCTGAGATGGTCACTTTTGGGGGGAGTGTGGGAAAGCGTCACATTCTTCCTTGTCCTAACGTTAAACTCTGACTTAGGGTCTAACACAGACCTTCTTTGTCCTCTTTTAATGGGTGCTAAGCTTTGACTTGATTCGTTCTATTCCGAAAGCATTTAATTCTTTAAAAAGGAAACATTTTTAATTCTTTAAAAGGCATTTCTGCCGAGAGTGGACGGTTCTGCCCCTGTGGGATGAGCCCCCGGGCTTGCTCTTCCAAGCAGGGCGACACCCCCACAGTGGCATCTGAACCTCTGGCAGGTGAGACATGGGGACAACTTCCTGAGAGAGGCCCTGTCCCTGAGACATCGCTGGGACAGAGGGACCCCCTTTCCGCTGTCTCTTTGCCCAGACCTTGGATTGGAAAGTGTTGCTCAGATTGTGGTGTTAACAACCTTTTCTTTCATCTCCTCTTCTGCCTTCAATGTACTTGTATAAAGCACATTTCTGCCTTCTAGGAATTTTTGCTGTTTTTTAAAAGATAATTCCAAAATGTCCTACCTTTCTTAGAGTCTAGTTTCCAAATTGTGCCCTGTAAGCGATTTTTGCAGCCTATGTTAGTAGGAGTTAAAGACTTCGATTTAATTTAGGTCGGAGAGACCAATTATTCACTGAGTGTTAACTTTGCCCCGAGCATTGTTAAGAAGTACTTTGTAAACATGACCTCCTTTAATCCTCCTGTTGACCTGAAGACAAAAACATTGTTTCCATCTCGTAGATAAGAGAACAGGCTCCAGGGAGATGA